>JAPKLX010000037.1:1475400-1516925 GCA_026898415.1 Leonotis leonurus | reverse complement strand
AGTCAAGTTCGAGCTCGGATTTGAATTTACTATTAAATCGAATAATTAACCAAACGAACTCGAGCTCGATTTTTATTTATCGAACCAAACTCGAGCTTGATTTTCAGAACTTGAACCGAGCTGGAATAGACCTCGAGCCTTCAAATTTTTAAATAAGTCGAACTCGAGCATGACAATATTCAATTAAGTTCGGTTCGATTACACTCCTACTCCAATCTGTATTTGAATTCTTTTTTATATATGAATGTTCAATTAATTCAATAGCTTTTTTCATTGTTGTTCGATATAAAACTCTATTCTTTAATTGTCCATTTATAAATCATGCAAAAATATCAGAGTTTCCATAAAGTTTTGAAAAAATTGTGATAGTAATGTTAAATTTTCCATTCACAAATAAAACTTTTTGAGGTTGTATTTTGATCCAAACTCATTGTAAGCCTAACGATATATATGTTGGATGTGGGTAATAAGACAACATCAAACGTTTGGTTCTAACATCAACCATGAATGACTAATGGTTTCTTCTTCGTGTATTTATTCAAGATGTGACTTTCTTTTTTATATTCGAAAATGAAATTTAAACAATTCATTATATTATATATACATATAAATATAATTTGCAATAAAAAATATTAAATTATTTAGGGAACTATATATATATATACCCTTCTTCTTTTTTCTTACATAGTACAATTGCTTAATCAACAATTATGAAAATAATCCACCAACACTAGACCATGCTTTAATTTAAGTATTTATCTTTAAAATACAAATAAAATAATGGGAAACTTAAGCTTAATTAATGATGAAATGTTGAGTAGTATAGTAAGTATAATAGTTGAATTTAATATAAGTCTCTATCATACTTTAAAAATAATTTTGTTTGGAGTTACGTACGTGCATTCCATTTGTCCACACATTGCTCCATACTCCATCAATTTATTTCTTTTATTATTTTGTCTTTTCTTCTTTAATATTTGCTATATATATATGTATTTCAATTTCTTGACAACTGTTCAGTTAATAAAGATTTGGAATTTATGGTCTGAATTAAAGAAGTGGTTGTGTAAGAAAATACTTTGAAAATGAAATATATGTCATATTAAAAGATCCTTTACTCCATCTTATAAGATACTCGAAGTAATCTTTTCTACGTTTTATATATTCTTTAAAATAAGTTAAGTTTTCTCTCATTAATCTCCAACAAAATTATAATTTGTTAGAGAATGATTATCATTCAAAGTAATAGAGTTAAAAGTTGCAATCTATACTCATTATAAAATGATGGATATTGCAATAATGACTTTGTCTAATCTATATCTCTAATATATACATGTATATATATTTGAAATGGAGTAATAATTAATTCAATAATTATGCAAACCTAAGTAGTATTATCAAAAAAAATGTGAATTCCTACAGATTTTTTAAATTATCAAATATTTAAATTGAATTTATAACTTTTACATTAATTATATTGGATGAGCAAATTGGTACTGATTATTAGTTTCAAACGGAACCGCCGGTTCTTTGAAAACGAGCACCATTATTTGCAGTTTTGAATCAGGAACTATTTCCTTACCCATCAAATATTCAAATATCTAGTGTAATTAGAACTGATTGGTTAGAACTGTAAAAAAAATCTCAACTTGTAATTTCATAATTTCGACGTGTGTTTTATAATATTTGAATATTTAAGTATATTGTGAATTTACGTAGATATGTTTGGTGTTTTTGATTTTGTTTGAACTAGTTGGAACACCCCAAACACAAAATAATCGATAAAAAAAATGAAAGAAATATATTTTTTTAACTGTCAATTCCATTCATTGCTAACCAAATTATCGAGTAACCAATTACCCGATTAGGTCTGAAATCAGTTCCTACGATTTGATTATTTTCAATTCGATTATTTGAATATTCGATGCTAAATACTCATAATCGAATAGATTAGCACCCTTAATAATAGGGATAAAACTGTAGATAATAAATTCATAGAAGATTATACACATTTGTGTCACAAATACAATACACCAAAAACATGAATACACTAATACCAAACCTTGTATTATCAGATAGTAGTATATGTTTAGTACAATAAGATACTTACGAAAATAAAATATGTTCAATGACAAAGACTACAAGATTATACCTATTTATTTTGTAACACACAAAAATACTACCAATTCCCTTTTATTTTCCTTTTTATAGTATTATATATTTATATTATGAAGATTTCCTATTTGAATATCAAACACATTTAGCAGCTGCAAGAAAACAGAGAGCTCCTTCATAAAAATTGAATCTTTAATCATCTTCAACCTTTTAATCGCCTGCTTTTTCACTGTGCTCTGTGCGTGCGTGTGGTAATTATTCAATAAAGAATTATTTGTGAGTCCCATACACGTTCATTTGTGATTGTGTGTGTGTGTTTTCCTTCCATATCTGCAAATATATAAATCACGCCAGAGAGGTTGATTCAATCTGAGGCAGAAGAAGTTCTTTTCGCATCTTTGTTTAAATCTAAAGGAGAGAGAGCGAATATATTTTAATCCTTCGTATACGGAGAGAGAGTGTGTGTGGGGTTGCGCCACCGCATTGCCGCCGGCGAGAGTAGCTTCCTGCATTGCCGGAGGAAATGGCCGATTTCGCCCTTCCGGCCTCCCTTCTGCTCGCCCTTGCTGGGGTTTTCCTCTTCTTCTGTTTTGGGTTTTTTAGGAAAATTAGGGAGAGTGGGGAGGCACCCACCGCCGCCACCATCGTCGCCGATCGGAGGGAATGCGGATCGAGGGACGGCGGCGATGACATCATCATCGTGGGCGCCGGAGTCGCCGGCGCCGCCCTCGCCTACACTCTCGGAAAGGTAAACCTTTTTCTTTTTCTTTTTTTTCAATTTTCACTGCATGGATGAAAATTTCTTGAGGATGGCCACCAAATTAGTGGATTTCTTGATGGTTTTCTTTTGGTGAATGCATTGAGCAGAAATAGATCGTTTGATTAGGTTTAATGTTATATGCAGCTTACTATTTCATATGTTTTTGGTTTGTGATGTTGAGATTTTGATTTGAATTAAGGATGGGAGAAGAGTTAGGGTGATTGAGAGGGATTTAACAGAGCCAGATAGAATTGTGGGAGAGCTTCTTCAACCAGGTGGATACCTCAAGCTGATTGAGTTAGAACTTGAAGGTATGTATATGTGTGTGTGTTTTGAGTGCATTTCTTGTTGATGTTTGGTTTTACTTTTGCAAGTGTTGATTTGGTTTGGATTAGGAGTTTATAGTTAACAAATGCTATGGTGTTTACTGTTTATACTCCAGATTGTGTGAACGAAATCGATGCTCAGAGGGTGTTCGGATACGCCCTATTCAAGGATGGAAAGGCCACTCGGCTTTCCTACCCTCTCGAGAAGTTCCACTCCGATGTATCCGGACGAAGCTTCCATAACGGGCGCTTCATAATGAGAATGCGAGAGAAGGCTGCATTGCTCCCCAAGTACTGCACCTTACCTTTCTGTATCATTCCTTGATCTTTTGAAGATACATAGATGGATATGAAAGTAGTCTCTTTCTACGTTGATGATGATCTGCTGTTTGAAACGAGTTTTATTGTGTGTGTTCGTATTTTGGAAGTTGTATTGCATTGAGAGGCTGTTGCTGATATAGTAGGTGTGGGTGTTTGTTCTTTGATAGTGTTGAACTAGAACAAGGAACTGTGACATCTCTCCTCGAGGAGAAGGGAGCTATAACGGGTGTGCAGTACAGAACGAAATCGGGGGAGGAGTTGAAGGCTTACGCGCCTCTAACCATCGTCTGTGATGGATGCTTTTCCAACTTGCGACGATCTCTTTGTACTCCAAAAGTAAGGGTTGCAAGAGAGTGGTTTGCTATAGATAATCAGTTACTGCGCCTTCTTCGTTTCTGTATTGAATCTGTTTATTTTGCAGGTGGATGTCCCGTCTTGTTTCGTAGGTTTGGTTCTTGAGAATTGCCAACTTCCCTTTGCAAACCATGGGCACGTGATCTTGGCTGATCCTTCACCCATCTTGTTTTACCCCATCAGCAGCAGGGAGATCCGATGCCTGGTCGATGTTCCGGGCGAGAAGGTGCCTTCGATATCGAACGGTGAAATGACTAAATACTTGAAGAACGTCATCGCTCCCCAAGTAATTTTTTATCACTATATGTTTATACACTTTTGTGTCGATCTTTGTAGTTTTTCTTCGACTAGACTGCTGATTTTGGATTGTTTTAGGTTCCTCCCGAGCTGCACGTTGCGTTCCTCTCTGCTATCGAGAGAGGAAACATGAGGACAATGCCGAACAGAAGCATGCCGGCCGCGCCTCATCCCACTCCGGGAGCCCTCCTTATGGGGGATGCATTCAACATGCGCCACCCCTTGACTGGTGGCGGAATGACAGTAGCACTCTCTGACATAGTCGTGTTGCGGAATCTTCTCAGGCCGTTGAAAGATCTCAACGACGCGCCCACACTCTGCAAATATCTCGAATCATTCTACACTCTGCGCAAGCCCGTGGCGTCGACTATCAACACCTTGGCTGGCGCCTTGTACAAGGTCTTCAGCGCCTCGCCGGATCAAGCGCGGAACGAGATGCGCCAAGCGTGCTTCGACTATCTGAGCCTCGGAGGAGTGTGCTCGAGCGGGCCCGTGTCTCTCCTCTCCGGTTTGAACCCGCGGCCACTCAGCCTCGTCTGCCATTTCTTTGCAGTGGCTATATATGGCGTTGGCCGGTTGCTGCTGCCATTCCCCTCGCCTAAACGGATGTGGATCGGCGCAAGACTAATATCAGTGAGTACATATTTAATATTTCCATCCATGAAACTAGAACTATTCGAGGCTAGACTTGAAAAAAGTTCGTTAGAAGCTCAACTCGATAGTAAACGAGTTGGGCTCGAGACCTATTTTGAGCTCGATACTTCTATCGAGCCGAGCTCAAACCAGACAATGCTCAACTCGTTGTGTTATCAAATATATTTGAGTTCGTGATGTTCTCGAAAATCATTAATATGAATATCGACTTAATAAGTCGAGCTCAAGCTAAAGCTCAAGAATAATATCACCAAGTAATTCACGAGTTGAGCTCAAACAATAGGTCAAAAGCTCGCGCTGAGCTTGAAAACCCTAACATTCTAAATAAGTGTCGGCTCGTTTACAGCGCTACATGAAAATAGCCATTTTACAGTTCTTTTGTATCTAACTTGATTTTCTCGATACCAGAGTGCGTCGGGGATAATTTTCCCGATCATCAAGGCGGAGGGAGTGCGGCAGATGTTCTTTCCGGCGACTGTTCCGGCCTACTACAGAGCTCCTCCTATTAATTAAAGGATTGCTTGTAATTTGGTGTCCAAATTTATTGCTGTGTTAATGATGCCTTTGTGATTCTTAATGTGTGACTTTCTCTTGATACTTCATTGAGGGAATTATTTGCAGTAAATTTAATTTCTATACATGCATTTTGTTCAAACTGATAAGTACAAAACAATCAAGAACTGAGATACCATTAACTATTTTTATATAATTTTTTTCTTTTAAGTTTCTGATAAATGATGTTGATTGATTGAAACAAAGACTATGAAACAAAAGCTGTTCCATTCAAAGATGACATCAAAGAATATTCCAAAAAGAAGAGTTTCAACTTTCAACCTTGAAAGCAATACTAACACAAGAAATAAGCCTTTTCCTCTTTGAATTGTCATATAGTATACAAATATACAATAATATTATCATTTGAATGTATGATTTCTTTCTTACGTGAACCTATAGTACAACAGCCAAATTCTTGATTATGGCTCTGCCCATAACCGAAAAAGGCTCGATTGGTTCGAGTGCAATATGCTGCATCATATCTCTCAGCCGGGGAATCTGATTGCAGCGGGTGAACTCAAGAGAGTAGTGAGCATTTTACAAGGTCACCTACCGGTGGCACTGCTTTTTCTTTCCGACTTGATGGCCTCATAAGACACCATAACCTCCTTGAATTTTGCTTCAGCATACTCTGAAGAGGAAGTATGCATCACTAACCTATTGCATATGATCGAGACAACAAAAGAAAGAGAACACTTTGTAGCTACCAATTGTTGATCCACTCACCTTTTTTGTCTTGGTTCTGGTCGGGGTGGAATTTCATCGCCTTTGTTCTGAAGGCCGACTGCAAATAGAGAAGGTGTTAGAGGAAGAGGTTGGTAACAAATTACCAGCATAACTATCATCGACGGAGAAGAGATGTGAGAAGAAATAGCCAAAGTAGCCAGTGATGATAATAGTTTGATTTGAGTCATGAAGAAAACTATCATGTAGTTCAATGAGAACATCAGATACTATGTAGATTGGTGCTCTTATATTCTTACACGAGAACTGCGATAAGAAAGCACGTGACATGTATAAAGCTCGTTTCAAGATTTATAAAGAATGAAGGGTGATATGTAGTTGACGCATGAGTAAAGCTGGGGTTCTAATAGGCTCAAATCTTGATTGAATGGGTTTTATATAGACTGGAGTTGACAACTATTACCAAAAACCATAGGTTTCTTAAAGATTTGCAAATTGATATTCAAGAATAGAAATTTACGTGGAATAACGATTAACGACTAATTATAAGTTCTAGCAAGTACCTTTATCTCTTCATCTGTGTATGGCGTCGTCCTCCGCCTGCAAATGTACTCTGAACCAAATTAGTGATTGCCGTTGGTCACTGGAAATGCAGTAATACTTGAAATGTCTATCTGAACCAAATGAAGAGTGCCAAGCCAACTGCAACCTAAGTTTCAACCAGAACGACAACGACCTCTCCAATTATGCAGCTAGCTTTACTTCCACAGTTCTGCTGCGAGCTTATGAGCTAAGAGTGTCTTTATTCTTAATACTTACCCTTACACCGTCTCCAAACACACGCATACAAACAGAAAAAAGATGAAGTGGATACTCTACTGATAAAATAGACCAAATAACACACACATACAAACAGAAAAAAGATGAAGTGGATACTCTACTGATAAAATAGACCAAATAAGCCGATATACCGTATGCTACCCATGCAGTCATATGTTTATAGATATTTCAAGAGTAAGAGAACAATCAAGCATATTCTATTCTCTCGGCTGTTAATCAAAGTTTGGCTGGAATCTTGTATCTGGAGATAGCTTACCTGTCAAGGCCAAGGACAGTGTAGTGATGTGATAATGAAATATTAGTACTGCCCCGAGGCGCCTCCCTAAATTTGCTGTGTTGATCTCTGTACGAAGTGTCTGCCTTCCAGTACCAATCATTCCTCTGAAAATGCTGATGATATGCACCTGGGCCATGTTCTTGCCAGCTCTCATAACCCCTTCTAAATTTATTTCTCTCTCTGTTGAATACACTTTGCATCCTCCTTATTCGCTCCTATCAAATTCATCAACAATAAATAGCTTCACAAAAGTATAAAAAATTCCCAACTTACCCAAGCAACCAGGCAGGTAAAACAGAAAAGGTGAAGCGGACAAAACAAAATATTGACGGGAGTCAAGCGAATAACTAGTCATTCGAAGTACACTTCAATAACTTAGCTAAAGCAATTTGAACATTTTTTTACTAAAAATTGGTCATAAACGCACATTGTGCTGTTTAACAGGAAGCACATCAAGATTCTGGTTCGGGAAAGATTTGATTTTTTTCTTCGTGTTACCACATTCTCTTAGTAGAATAAGAAGAGTTAAGGAAGGTACTTAACTAAACAACTAAAGACAACAAAATCTCTAATTCCAATTAATAGGATCTCATATTCACATAAGACTATGCTGGAATCAATAAGTAGGATATCTCTGAATGGCACCTTTTGCATTTCCGAGACTCAATATCCGAAAAGTATCGGGATTTATTCAGCCTTCTTGCATTATCCCCTAAAACCTCCCTATCTTAACTAAAGGCAATCTCAATTGTCATAAACATGTAGATGAATTTTTTATCACATTCTGTTCCCAAGTGTTTCAAATATGTAGCTGAATTCTACAACAAAAAAGACAATTAGGGACATATCAAGAACTGATACACTCTGGAGAACAACTTTCTTCAGCTACTAAAGATCCTCCCAGTAAGCCTATTTCCAGATCAAGTCCTTGACAAGTAATCATAATTTAAGCGCCTTAATAGTGGTTAGGTTTATAAAAGGACAAAGATTTTTGCAACTGATATAGACTTTTAAAAAACAATCAGTTTTAAAATTATGCCAATCCAGTCAGTGGCATGAAAAGGAAAAGACATGCAAATTAACAAAAAGAGTGTATATGTCCAACTGGATGCTCATATAGCAAGTAAAAGAGACCTTCAAGAAAGCCTCACCACTCTCTCCTTTTCTTCTTCGTATTCTTCTTGCATACGTCGGTTATATTTTTTCCATGCTTCCTCTTTGAAACTAGACCGAAAAGAACGCCAGTTCTTCCACGATGCTTTAGAACTGCTCACCTTTTCACATAGAACCATAATTAAATATTAGTATATGTTAAGATAAATATGTTAGCTTGCACAACTAGGAGACGTATTTCGAAGTTACTAAGGAGAAATCATAGAAACGATTACCTGAGTGTAAACCCAATCAGCTGTCCTTCGTAATTGAGTGACCTGCAATATTTATCAAAAAATCATGAAGCACAAAGAAATGCTGCCAAAAAGATCAAATCTTGTCAACTTTCACCATCAGCTAACCTCCTAGAAAACAACAGCTCATTCTTTTCTAGACAATGTTCACACAGTAAACAAAATTTCAAATGATTGCTCCTCCTTCTATCAAAAATGCAAGACAAGAAATTCTGGCACGGTTAGAAAACATTAATCAATTAGCTTGGTTACTTCTGTCTACCATCATATCCTATATTACTTAGTTTCCATCTTTCCATCATTTAATACCACAATTTATGCAGAAGTATACAAATACAACAGATAGTTCCAACATTTCACAAAATACCCAAAGTTCACATATTAGAAGGTGGAAACCTAAGCTTTACTAACATAATTTTCACATAAACTCATATTCAAAGCAAAATACCATGGAAACAAACAATCAAATCAAATTTCAGAAATCATGAAAGCTGATAACTAACTTCAAGCATACACAAACACCTACAAACTAGCAACTTCCCAATGCAGAAACTTCCAAAAACAAACAATCAAAAAAATCCCCCAAAAAAGGCGATATACTTACGGCTAATGTAGTGGCGGTGGCTCCGATTAATCCAAAAACTATAATCCCCCATATTTTCATCTCCTCCTCTGTATCCTGATCGCTTCTTTTCTGCTGCTGCCATGGATTATCTTTGGTCCGCTTATTTCCCTCCTCTTTGCTCATATTGTGTTGCTTTTTTACTCGATTTGGCTTCTGAGATAACTCGATCTATAGGAATCATTGAAGGTTGTGAAGCCCCAATCGATTCAATTGACAAAATTGAAATCGCTTAAACCCAAAAATAATTTCATGGTTTTTTTTTTCTCAATCAAATTTAATCAAAAAATGCGACCTTTTCTCCTCTGTATTTGTGTTTTACATTCTTCACCATTTTCTCTGAGAATTCTGTTAAAATGAATTTTATTTCACTTTTTATATTGTTTTAAATGCGATATATACCCATTGAATTATATAAAATGTGTATTATATTTATATTATAATATATAAAGAATATAGTTTCGAGGTGGATTTGATAAAAGTTAGTGTTTTGAGATTATTTGTGAAGCTCATTAGTTGAACGAAGTGTTCAAGAGTTTGTTAGATATTCGATTTTCGGCAGCTTGTTAATAAGCTTATTTAAATAATACACATTTTTGAGCTCGATTTGGTAAAAGTTACTCCCTCCGTCCAACTAAATGCGGCCACAAGAGTTTTGGCATAGAGTTTAAGAAAATAAAGTGTTGTGTTTTAAAAAAATAGGAGTAATGTATTGTAAATGTAAAACTTTTTTCTTTTTAAGAAAGTGACCACTTTTAATGGGACGGCCCAATAAAGAAACGTGACCACATTTAGCGGGACGGAGGGAGTAGTATTTTGAGATTATTTGTGAAGCTCAATAGTTGAACGAAGCGTTCAAGAGTTTATTGACTTTCGATTTTCGGAAGCTTGTTAATAAGCTTATTTAAGGCTGTAAACAAACATAATTATTTGTGAGCTTGTTAAAAGCTTGACTTTATAGTAAACAAGTCAACTTGAACTTTGAGTTTATGGATATACTCGAATTCTTTAATTCACGAGTATGTTATTGCCCTTCACAAGCCTTTTTTTTAATTGAGCTTCATATTAAAATAATTTATTTTTTAAATAAAAAAGTTGTAGAAGCTTGAATCGAGTCTGAATTCGAACTAGAAAATCATTAACATAAATATTAAATAGTCCTCGATTTCAGACTCAAAAAATATTATCATCACATAAACCGAATTTGAGCTTAACAATACATATCGAGTTGAACTCAAACAAAAGCTTTAGATAAGCTTTAAGTGAATAATATTTAATTCGACTGGGTTACATTCCCATGTTAAAGTTTTTTTAATCTAAAATAATAATTATATTTAGTAGTAATTTATTTAGGTCCTATATAATTTTATTTGGTAGTAACATAACAAATCCGTAAATATCAGATTTTAAAACATCATTATTTTTATTTTTTGCTAAACTAAAAGGCTAAAAGCTCATGCGAAATATGGGTTTTGCCTAAAAAGTTTGTTTATTTTCTAATCATTACCTATTGATATATTGTTCGGACAAGAATATAAGATCATGAAATCTAATCATTTATTTATTGTTCCAATGATTAGATTGTGGCCACGTGGATTCTGAAAAATCCAATATTCTCACCTGAAATCATTAGAAATATCTAACCACAAATATCAATGATCAAATACAACATTAGAACTAAATTAGTAATTTCATTTATTAGAGAGAGAAATAGTAAAAAATAAATTACAATCATAAATTCAAAAATAATAAATTTTAGCTATCATTTAATTTCAATTATGAATGGTAGAATACAATATGTTACAGTAAAACAGTTGGATCACGCGCAAACTATAACTAATTTACGCTCTCAAAGTGAAGCACACATCTTCAAATCTGCAAATCGAAAGGGTTTTAAATTTCATGATCATCGTCGTTGTTGATGAGTACTCCAGTTTTCGCCAGCAGTATTCTCGCGTTGTTGGCTGTGTTGATGCGTTAAAAGCTGCAAATCACTGAAGTTTGGGATCAATGAGGGTATCCAGAAGGCCTGTGAATCCCACGCGCCACCAATATGATGAAGACGGCCCTGCTCCGATCTCGTCGCCCACCCATTTCAGATCGCGACCCCCTTCATACTTATCTATCGCGCTCATAATTATGGTATTGTTTTTTTTATTGATTTTTAATTTCATTTGAATTGTGCTGGTTTGTGATGCGATTAGGGTTTTATTTTTAATTCCATTTGTACTTTTATGTGATTTATGTGTATGTATGAGTTGATAATGGATTGGAATTTGGGATTTGTTTTTTTTCGCAGGGAGGAATCCTTCTCATTGGTTATCTGCATCTTGGGCAAGGTCTATTGCTTCTCCTTGCTCCATATATTTGGGCATTTTTATGTTGCTTTTACTATTGAGTATGCTCTTGGAACTGAAGAGGATAGGACTGCTTCAAATGAGAACTATTTGCATTTGTAGTTGCTTGCTCTTGTTTAAAAGAACAGGTCTTTCATTCTCTCTAAATATGGTGAAGATATTTGTCTCCTTCCGTATCTAGTCATGTTCAATTATCAGAAGCTAATTTCAACAGAGATGAGACTAGAAACAAGGTCTAGCTATTCTTGTGAGTCTGTGCTTTCTTGCAATGTGAGTCGTGATGTTTTTGCTTTGACTAATGATCAATGGTTGCACATGGTAGGTTCTTTTGGAAATAAACTAGCTCTCGGTTGGGTTCAAGGTAATCCCGTTCCCTTGATTTTCGTGTTCATTAATATGTATCGTTTCTTGTATTTGTTTCCTCAACAAATTGGAGGCAAGACAGCCTGTTATTATATAACCTTGGTGTAATTGCTAGAGGATATGTTTTTCATACTTCATCAAAATAGAGAGTATTCTAGAAATGCTTTTAATATGTTAACTGAGGTAAAAGGAGTCTGTTTTGGTTTCTCTGATTTGGATATAGCAGATATAGGCAATTCTAGTGCAGAATCTTACTGCTTAAAGGTTTATACAAACTTCATCAGCAAATGTGCTATATTTAGTGTTAGTTTTGTATTCCAGATACAGTGCTTCAAGCTGAAATATCCTGTTCAGTTTCTTCTATGAACTCCTCAACCTAATATGTGGGTTACAACTTACAATCGAATTCTTGGTGGTGTGATGGTGAAGTAATTACAGTCTGCAGGGTCGAAGATAACTAATAGCATTAGTTCCGGCTATTTCAGCATCAAAATAAATAAGAGAAGCTAGTACGGAAGAAGATATTTCCATTAAGAACAAATAAAAATAGAATGTTAATAGATATGCTGCATCCAATTAAAGATTCCGAGTCTCTGTTCAGGTGATATCTCATGTGATGGAGAAGTTCAACGCGCGATTCCAATTCTGAAAGCAGCATATGGGGATCGCTTGCACAGGGTGCTGCACGTGGGTCCAGATGCTTGTTCTGTTGTCTCGAGATTAAGAGAAGAAGAGGAGTCTGATGCTTGGGGTTTGGAGCCGTATGATATAGAGGATGCTGATATCGCATGCAAGAGAATGGTGCACAAAGGCCTCGTTCGAGTGGCTGATTTAAGGTTCCTTCTTCCCTACAGGGCTAAGTCCTTTTCTCTTGTGATCGTGTCGGATGCACTGGATTACTTGTCTCCCAAGTATCTGAATAGGACGGTTCCTGAATTAGCAAGGATCTCATCTGATGGCCTTATCATTTTCACTGGTAAAAGAAACATCTCACATTTTCTTTTCCTTTCTTATTACATATTGTGTAAATTTTGCTTGTTTAGTACCCCTACTCATATTATCCTGCCTATATATCCCACAAATTTGCAAAGAACGACTCCTACCTATACATCGCTTGTACTACTACTACTACTACTACTAGTCTTAAGAAGGGAATAGGTTGTGTATGCATTTAATTCCATCAACTGTGTAAAGCTTCTATAATTTTTGCTCTTGCAATGTTACTAAACTTGCATCTCAGCGTTCAATTGTGTGCATTTTCAGGACATCCTCGTAATGTCAAAGCCAAATCCGATAAAGGCAAATACGGGAGTTCGGTAACACATCTATCTGTTTCTTGTTACTGTGTTGCATTCCTTGTTCTTTTCACTCAACATGGACATCTTATATATATCAGTACAGTCACATAAATTCTTCGAAACCTCGGCAGGTTAAGCTGAGGAGTGCGAGCTGGTGGGCTCAATACTTGGATCATCTAAGCTTAGAGGAGAACGAAGATGCCAGTAAGAAGTTTGTGCAAGCTGCAAAAAGAATGTCACACACCTCACACTGCCAAATTTTTCATCTCAACTCCTATAATTGATTTTGAAGGACAAGTATATCTTTGGATCTATTATTATCCTTTGAATTGTTTAGAAAAATCAGACAATACCCATTTACAGGTTCAAAAGTATGTTGATATTCTATTGTTCAATTTTGTTAGGGAATCTGAATATCTGTGGAGTTCAATTATTGTAATTAGAAAGTACAAATAATATGATGGTATATAATATTACCACATTTGTTGTCCATATAGCTAATAATATCTCATCATTGGTTATTTTGTGATAATCCTGTAAATAGTTACTTTAAATTATAAAAATTCAGCCATTATTGATAGTGAACTTCTCAAATATTTTACCCATCCGATCCTAAAGTTTATCAGGTTGGGGAAATGCATATTCTATGAATATATATAATTAATCAAATTCATTATTATGACCGTAGAAAAACTAATCGTGAATTATTTGAAATTTTGTTCGATAAAAGAAAGTTTATTATTGGTTTGTTTAGTAAACAAACAAAATTTGAACATAATTCTATTTGATTCGAAAGGCTCACGAACATGTTCTATTCTAATCTTAACAATTCGAATTTTAAATATTTCGCGAACTTTTTGTTAATGAGTTTAGCTAGCTAGCGAACTTTATGTACGAACCAGTACACGAATATATGAATTATATTAACTCAAAAAATTGATAATTGAACTTGAGCTTTTAAATGAACCGAACTCGAATCTAAGAAGTCTGGTAATGAGCCGTATACGCATACTAATGGAAGATTATTATGCAACAAAGGAGTTCTTTACATCTGAGTAAAATCTGAGTTCTCAATAATGTAACATACTTATGGCTAAGAACTTTCTATTTATAGCCAAAGCCATCACAGAGGTACATTTATGAAAAAGTACATACATTAAACTCGTACACAAAAAAAGAAAAGAAAATCTGACCTCAAGAATGTGTAAACAATCCATCATGGGTACACACTACCAACCATTGTAGGAGCGTCAATCAGTGAGATCCCTCGTTCCAAGAAAACATCTGGAAAATTCCATCACACAACCAGAAACCTTGAAAACCCATTTTCACTGTTTACACATTGATTACCACTTCCAAGGTATGACACTTGAAGAATATGGTTCAACCTTCTGTTCATGGGCAGAGCTTAACCATTTAAGGGCGTACATAGACAGCAAAACTCATCTTTTGTAAGGACTGAAGTGATATTCTTTAAATTCTGAACCAAAAGTTATGGATTCTTCCTCGAGCTTCTTCTTCAACATCCTCCAAGTCCTCAACATATCAGCTTGAATCAAGCCTCGATACAGCGTCTCAAAAGTAAACGTTTGTGGGAGAAATCCCTTCTCAATCATTTCGACGAAAAACTCGCATGCCCGTCTCCATTTCCTTTTCTCGCACAATCCATGAACCAAAATTGTATAGGAGTCCAGATCAGGACCCATTCCACTCGAACGCAGATCTTCCCAAACCTCCCACAGAAGACCCATTTTATCTAATGTCATAAGCATCCTTAACAATATGTTATATGTATGCATGTTGAGTGAAAGTAAAGAACCCTCCTTTATCTTCCTGTACAACTTCATCGCACCATCCACATCCTTCCTACCTCTATACTCCTTAAAGAAGCAATTATATGTTTCTGCTGTGGGAGTAACCCCAAAATGCAGCATTTCATTCAACAACTCCTCAGCATCATCCATCATTCCACAAGAACAAAGGCATTTCACAACAGAAGTATATGTGGCCACGCTCGGGCAGATGCCCTTCTCTTTCATCATCGCCAACTTGTCTAGAGACAAATGCGGCTTGTGCGCCCTGCTGTACACGTGCAACAATATCGAGTAGCTAGTGACATCAGGCTCCAACCCCCTCTCGCGCATTTCGCCAAGCAGGGCCTCTGCTTCCCTAATAACGCTCTCAAACCTCCCCTCGGGGTGCAAACTCGCTCGCCTGCAAATCCCATTTAACAACACGTTATATGTAACCACATTAGGCTCAATCCCCCTATGGACCATCTCCCCAATGAACTTCTTTGCCATGTCGATCTTCCCCACCTTACACCACCCATAGATCAGAACAGTATAGATTTTTGCATCTGCTTCAACTCTGTACTTCTCCTTATTGAAAACCTCCACTGCCACCTTCACATACCCATACTTGCAGAGCGTATCCAACAAATAACAGAAACAGAAACTAAACTGCGCATCGAAAACCTCAGGACCGATGAAAATACCCATATCGTAAAACGCGCGAATCGCACTTCTCGTCATGCCGGCGGAGATCAGGCGTCTGATCAGAATGAAGAAAGTGGTGAAATCGGGTTTGGAAGCAGCGTCCTCGTTATCCATCTGCATAATTAACTGCCAGGAGGCGTCGAATTGGCGAACTCTGCACAGACTGTTGATGACGATGTTGTAAGCTGCAGTGTCGAGAAGGTGGGACCAAGGCGAGGATCGGGTATACTCGAAGAAGGCGAGGGCAATCTTGGAATGGTGATTCAAGCGGAGTAGGGTTTGGTGGACTAAATGCGGGGAGAGGCGGATGCCAAGGAGCTCCATGGAGGACTCCATGTGGTGGAAAGGGTTGTGGTGCCGGATTAAGATTTGGCATAGGGACTCCGCCTCCGGAGAGTGTTGGAGGGGCGGAAGAGATGGCTTTTCGATAGCGGCGTCTGTTAACGAAGGTGATATCTGGTCGGAAAATGAGCGGAAAATTTTGAGCTGGGAGGCGATGAAATCAGCAAGAAGCCGATGGCAGCCCCAGCCACGAACCCTAACCCTAAGCAGGAAATGCATTAGTCTCAATTATCCTCTTTCATGGCGCCGAGGAGAAGAAGAGACGACAATGGCGGGTTTATGTAAAAATTAGGGATTTGAGTTTTCTTTTGGCTAATATAAGCTTTTATTGATTAGTCCTAATTGCTATTTTTGGTTTTATTAAATTCAAATAAAAACTTATAATTAATTATACTCATTCTATGCAAAGGGCTGAAAATGAGCTCGATTAGAAGATTATGGTATTTGAGTTAGACTCGAATTTTTGATATGTTTTTCGAGTTGCTATATAATTATCAAGTTCGAGTTTAACTCATGAAATGTTCGTAATATTATTTTTGAGCTTGAGTTCAAGCTTAACTTATTTGATGTTCATATTATTTACTTCATCCGTCTCATTATTTATGACTTAATTTGATTAAAACTGTTAGAACCTTTTGGTCAAACCAAACTAGAAATAATGGAACATAATGAGTATTTTTTAGCTCGAACTCGAGTTCATGCTTGTTCGAACTTGAACTTGTATAATTTTGTTTAATTTTAGTTATTTTATAGCTAAATGTTCGATTGAAGACTCGATTGATGTCTCGGTAACATGTTCATAAACGAACTCGAACATGTTCGTGAACTCAATGAGCCAAACATTGTCAGCTTGAGCTTGACTCGATAAAAGTATATAGATCAAAATCAAGGTTGAGCTCGACTTGTTTTCTATCGAGTCGAGTTTCGAACGAGATATTTTCGAGTTAAGTTTCAAATAGCTCGCTAGTAGCTTTGTTCATTTATAACTCTACCTCTGCCACTTATTTATACTCTTCTCGGCATGTTTTATTAATCAAATAAGTCTAAATTAATGAAAAAATGGACTAATTTACTATGGAATCATTAGGGGTGTCACGGTACGGTATACTTACTAAAATCGTCATACCTTATATTTTATCTTTACGTTTGGTATGAAAATTTTCAAACCGTTATCTTACTTTCGGTATGACATTTTTACATACTCATGCTTTACCTTATTTTCGGTATACTTTGCCTTACTTCGGTATACATTTCATTCATGGTATATATACAAAAAGCTTATATATTTAAATTATGGGCATACGTAAATTATAATAAATGACACCTTAAATAACATCCAAGCTATAAAAAAAATACTAAGTATTATTTTTATAGTAACATGATTTTCGATATTAACCACTAATATCAAATAATTAATTACTAAAATATTAACTAATTATATTATTATATTGTTATATAATTACTAGATTTAAACCATATAAAAGTAGTCATATGGTCATATAAAACACTTATATTTCTAAAGCATACTTTTAGATTATAATTATTTTTATTTTTATTGTGATTAGTTGTACAATTATTTAGATTGATATGCTATATTTAGAAAATATTTAGTAGGATTATATCA
The DNA here is from genome assembly GCA_026898415.1 of Leonotis leonurus. Classification (NCBI taxonomy): domain Eukaryota; kingdom Viridiplantae; phylum Streptophyta; class Magnoliopsida; order Lamiales; family Lamiaceae; genus Leonotis; species Leonotis leonurus. The sequence continues at coordinate 1,499,232 of JAPKLX010000037.1, read as the reverse complement.
TAACCATTTAGTTATATAACAAAAAATATGTCTTGTTCAATCTTTTCAATTATCAATAAACTCACATATTTTTGTAATTTATCATTAATATTTATTAACTATAATTTATAATTAATAAATAAACTATTTTGTTATAATTAAAATTTAATATATATGTATATATATTGATATATACGAAAGCAACAATATATTTTAATTTTCTAGTATATACTACGGTACGATATATGATGGTATACCTCGGTATTTGAAAAACTTATACTTTTATCTTACTGAAAAATTCGGTAGGATATCATACCTTACCAAAAATTACGGTATACCTTATATTCGGTATTTTACGGTATTTCCAGTACGGTAAGTACGATATACTATTTTTTCGGTAAATTTTGACAGCCCTAGAAATCATCTCACTCAATTTTTTTATTGATTTTTGAAATTGATAAATTTAAAAAATAAAGTATATAATTTTTAAAATTTTAGTTTTATTAAAATATTAATTATGATTTATTGTCTTATAAAATAATTTTAATTTTCAATAAGTATTAAATAAAATAGTAAATTAATTATGGGAAGGAATTGTGGGAGTGTAGATTTAAGTAAAGATCTTATATACTTTTATGATCTAAAGTCATTTACCAAAAATGCATTAGCGAGCTAGCCGTGACAGTTAAAGCGGTTGCTTAGCATCATAATCCTCTGTTCTCCACGTGGCGCATTCTGGGGCCCACGTAATATATATTTTTTAATTCGATTAAATAAATCAATAAATAAAAGTGCGCTTTGATCCTTCGTCATCGCTACACTTCCCGCTCAACTCCCTTTCTCTCTTCTCTCTCTCTCGCATGTTGGCTTCCTTCGGTTTCAGCTTGCGCGTGAATGATTCTCAAATCCTAAATCTAAAATCATGCTCTTCTAATCTCTTAATCTTCTTCCTTTGCTAGCAATCGCCTCTGTCGTAATTTCTGGAAATTATAAGAACCAGGTATGTTCTATCAACGATTTTGAAACTGTGTTATCGGTTCCGATTGTGATGTGCGGCTCGTGTCGTTGCTTCCGAATTTGAATGAAATGCTGATGTTTAATTGTATTGATTTGGATACGCGCGTGCGCATTTAATTTGTATGGGTTGGATGCTAATTATTATTCTTATTTATTTATTTTGGATGTGATTTTGGTGTTGTGTGAAATGCTAGTTTCTAATTTTGCATGAGTGCCGATTTTGTGGAGTTGTGAAATTTAGCTTGATGAGAGCAAATCATTTGTTATATTGTGTTTTGTGCAATCTGATGGATATGTTATAGCTATTGGTTCATGAATTACTCCCCATGCCGAGGATGATTTGTCGAGATTTAGTTGGATTTGTGATTATACAGATGTGTGTGTGTGAACATATGAATAGATTTATGGATCTGCTGGATGTACAAGATGAGTTGTGCCAAATTAATTTTGATAGTCGCACTCTTTTTCATTCCTTTTCTCTCTAACGCAGCTTCTTCAGTGTTAGTTCGTGTGCACTAGTTGATGCAGTATCTTGTGAAGATGATGTTTATCATTTTTCCGTAATGACATACCATATATGTTGGTAAATCTGGATAGAGATGAACTTTGGCGGTCTATTGGCTTCCGCTGGTGTGAATTCTGTTGTGTGTTTGGGGCTCTTTTCTCTGTATTCTGTTTTAAGAAAGCAACCGAGCCTTGTGAGTGTGTACTTCGGGCAAAAGCTTGCTCGCGCTCAATCCAAACGTCATGATCCCTCTTGGTTAGCGAGGCTTATACCTTCTGCGAGTTGGGGAATGAAGGCATGGGAGGCAACCGAGGACGAACTATATGCCTCTGGGGGTGTGGATGCTGTTGTATTTTTGCGTTCAGTTGTTTTCAGGTGATAACATGGTTTTATTAATCATAGTTTCTAAGCATGGTTTATTACACCCTCTTATACCTACATGTATAATGTTACTCTGTATATACGTCAGAGATAAATAAAATTGTTGGACAAGTACTTTAGTTCTCTTCATAATATTTGATCAGCATTCCTAATGCTATCACTTTTATTATGTATGGAAGCGATTGTGGTTTATTCTGGGTGCAGTTTTTAATGTAAAATATGCGAACATAATTTACCTTTTGACATTTTCTTGAAGTAAAGTAAATCGTTTAGCACTATTGCTAATTTGCTACCCTCTTCATTGTTGTTGGGGATTTCACATTTGCTGTTGATTTACTTTGTACAGTATCAAAATGTTCACCGTCGCTTCTATCATATGTTTGGGAATGATTCTTCCTCTAAATTATTTTGGAAAAGATATGGCGCACAAGCAAATTAGAGAAGAACTTTTGAGTGTCTTCACCATTGCAAATGTCAAAAGAGGATCACAATGGTATGGAAAGTCATATTTTAGCATCTATTTGTTTTCTTGATCAACTATTGATGGTGTAGTCTCACATCTCCTCCCATTGTGTGTAAAAACAAGAGTTCTATGTATAAGGAGTAAATAAGCTTGTAATATCTGCAATATCAGTGCATGTTGGATTTGAAAGGGTACTGACTGCATTATATATATGTTACTAGAAATAATATTATATGCATGATTCTAGCTTCTTCATGATTTCTTGGCCTTACATGTCTTACCCTAATTTTGAATTCTCTCTTTTTCAGGCTAGGGTTCCATTGTGTTGCATTATATATCATAACTGTGTGTGCATGCTTCTTTCTTTACTCTGTAAGTACTGTAACTGGCGCCATTTATTTTACTTTTGTCTATCACTAATAGTAAATAAAGGCCTAACTTATCTGCGCCTTGTTCTTTGCTTGACAGGAATACAAGTACATCATGAAGATGAGATTGGCCCACATCAATTCACCTATTTACCGTCCTAGTCAGTTCACAGTAGTTGTTCGGGCAATCCCTTGGGTTGATCAAGAATCATATAGTGATACTTTAACCAAGTTCTTTACAGATTTCTACGCATCGAGCTACTTATCACACCAAATGGTTTATGAGAAAAGTGCAATCCAAAAATTGATGGTAAGCATCTAAGAATTAATGTAAGACTGATTATTGTCCCTGCAACTCCGACATGATGGAGTAAAAGATAATACTATTGGATGAACAACACTCTAGCACATGAGACTAGAGATTTGGACTCCACTAAGTTGTCATGCTAGATGTTTACATTTGATAGATGATAGATCAATAGCACATGAGTGATTCTCAAGCTACAATTTACTTGAGCAGATGAGAACAACCAATCTGGAATTTGTGATGTGACTCTACAATGATTCTACAGTGGGTATTTTAGCGACGAGCTACTTAGCCTAATATTATCTTTGTCTTATCTGTAATGTTTTATTCATTTGTAGAGTTTTCTTCTCGATTTATATCTTCTCCTGATATGCTTGTGTTGTGTTCTTCGTCTTGTGCTCAGAGTGATGCTGAGAAGATGTATAAGATACTCAGAAATATTCACATGGAGAGACGGTATGTAAGGCACCTACTGAGATGTGGATTTTGTGGAGGCACTGCAACAACTTTCAAGTCATTTTCTGACGAGTCTCAAAGTATTTGTAGATCAGAGGAAAGCTGCTTTGATGGTTCAGATGTAAGGAAAAATGTTTAATTCCAAATGAAATAATGTAATTTGTAATTATCTAGTTGCACATACAAACAGGTATAGCAACTGACTAGATCATAAGATCATAGTGTGCATGTCATTAGTAAATCACTTGGTTGGAAAACCACGTGTTTCTTGTTGTGTAGTAGAGGAATTAGGTCAATATTCTTCAGCAAAATACCCTGTTTCCAACAACATATTAGTATTTTCTGCAGCATCTCAAAAAGGATTATCAAGTAATAGAAATCTGAAGGGAAATGATATTTTCAAATTTTAGTTTTCACAAACTGTAACTATGCTCATGAGTAATAAGTGGCACTTCTACATGTGTCTAAATGTACATGACCTGGCCAACCAATCTCATTTGGAGCTTGATGCATGGTTTGAATATACACATTTTTTAAGGCATGTTAATATTTTTCTACAGGAATGCGGAGCTGCGCTGGTTTTTTTCAGGACTCGTTATGCTGCATTGGTTGCTTCAGAGGCTCTTCAATCAGCAAATCCCATGGCATGGGTAACAGACGCTGCTCCAGAGCCACGCGATATGTTTTGGGCAAATTTATGCGTATCATATCAAAGCCTTTGGATCCGAAAGATTATTGTCGTTGTGGCCTCTATTTTCTTCGTGACTTTCTTCCTTGTCCCTGTGGTATTCACACAAAGTCTTGTTCATCTTGATAAACTCACGAGGTTATTGCCATTCTTGGAGCTTGTTGTGCGGAGGTAATAAATCTAAAGATTAAAAATTTAATGATTTATGTCATTTTTATTGTTTTGAAGCTCAAATTGCATGAAATTGTGATTACTAACTAGGAAGAAGTATGGTACTGGTTAGCAGATATTATTGTCTGATCTGTAAAACATTCAAGATAGAAGCTGTTTATATGCATATAACCTTCAACATAATTCTTGTACTATAAAGTATTTAGACCGCAGGTTTAGATTAAGAATACAGTAGGTGTGGGCGTGTGCAATCTTAAATAATGAGTCTGTCAACTGCCACCCTTCTAACCCTTCAACAAACATCAACTTTCTTCATTTTCAGGAATGTCTTGGAACAGCTAGTCACTGGATATCTACCTAGCGTCGTGATCACTCTCTTTCTGTACATGGTCCCACCTGTGATGTATGTATTCTCCACGCTGGAGGGTGTTATATCTCGTAGCGAGAGAAAAAGAAGTGCTTGTATAAAAGTGCTATATTTTGTTATATGGAACGTGTTCTTTGCCAATATTCTAACAGAAGCTGCCATTGACCATTATCAAATTTCAATCTTGAAGTTGGGAGATACAAAAAATATACCAACTTTGCTTGCCAAAGCTGTGCCCAAAACGGTGATCACTTTTCTTTTTTTCTTCTTCACATTAATATGTCATTAAAACTTTATTATGATTTGAAGTGCTCTTGTCTTCATAATGGTGATGGCCACCAGTGAAATGCAGTAAACTTTGAGGAATACTATCTGACACTTGTTTTAACATGCTAGTGAGGTTGCAAATGTTACATTTTTATTTTTGTGCACAGTTAATATAGCTTCATTACTAATGCACCGAGATGCTCCTTTTTTCCAGGCGACGTTCTTTATGACTTATTGTTTGACATCAGGATGGGCAAGTTTGGCCACTGAATTAATTCAACCATTTTCTCTCCTCACCGCCTTGTTCAGTAGATACGTTCTTCAACACAATAACGATACCTCTTTCGTTCCATTTTCCTTTCAATACCACACAGAAGTTCCGAGAGTCCTTTTGTTTGGATTGCTGGGTTTCACTTGTTGCACATTGGCACCTCTGATTTTGCCCTTCTTGCTGGTGTACTTTTGTCTTGCATATCTAGTGTACCGTAATCAGGTATAATTCTTTCACTAGGGTACCTTTAGATTTTATTTTTTTTTTGCTTTTTGTGCATTCATGCTTACTGCGATCTTTCATTGAAAAGTTCACTTACATCAATAACTGCAGAAAATTTTATTTTGGCAAAATCATGTTTGGACGAATATAGTTTCCGCATTCATCTATTGAGTTAAAGCCTGTAAAATCTTGCCATATATACATAGAATTTTAACAATTTTTAAGTACTTTGACCAATAATTTAACTCTTGCAATTATTGAATATTAGGTATCGTTCCCTGGTGTTAATCGAACTGTTGAAAACTCATCTATGTGGTGATAACATGCTACACGTTAATTTCATGGATTCTTCACTTGAAATATATATCCTTTACTTTTCCTTCCGCTTTATTAGGGAAAAATGTCTGTGACTTTAGCATGCATATTATAATCTTGGTTCTGGCAACTCTTGCCGATTCCCATTTATCTCCCTTCCTTTAAACTCTTGGTTGCCTTATTTCCGTTTAAAATGAGAATCTACATGTTCTCAAGATCTTGCTTCGTTTCAGATACTGAATGTCTACGTATCAGAGTATGACAGTGGGGGGCAGTATTGGCCTCTTATTCACAATACTACTATATTCTCATTGGTGCTCACACAAGTAATAGCTTTGGGCGTCTTTGGAATCAAAGATGCGCCAGGGCCCTCGACCTTCACTTTCCCTCTCATCGTTCTCACTCTCCTCTTCAACCAGCTCTGTAGGCAAAGATTTCTACCCGTCTTCTTCCGGACTCCGGCAAAAGTAACTACTAACTGATCTTTATATTTCTTTTATCGTTTTATAGTATTTATCTTCTATGATGAAGAAAAAGTGTTGGTTTACCTGTTACTTTTCTTCTTTCGTTCCATCATTTTATGCGCGCAGAGCGTTATTGAAATGGACCGACTAGACGAGCAAAGCGGTCACATGGAAGAAATCCATCAGAACTTGCTATCTGTTTACACTCAGACCAGCACAAAGAACCCCAATAAGAACAAAAGGATAGAGATGACTAAGTCAGATTCTGTACTGGATGTTACTGAGCAGGGTGGCATTTCCCATGCTTGATGATGCATTCTCCTCTCGTTTTTTCGTATTCTAATAGGCACATTCTCGTGCATATACACGTACAACCTTCAAGTCAGCATTCGATCTGGACCTGCGTTGGGAGTAAGAGAGTATGTAGATCATCATCAACCTGCATATCAATAATATCCTTGCCTAATAAAGATGCATCACAGAGGTTCAAGCTTTTCTCTTTCTGAGGAATTTTGTTGTTTGCACTTTCTGTATTTTGATACAGAGAAAGATTTCAGGTTCCATTTCATATTGAAGGAGTTTTGAGAGCTAAGAATTTTTTATTCTACATATATCTAGATGAGTTTCTAGAGAAAATGAAGGTGTACTCATGTTTAAAGTTCTTATTTATTTCACCTGAATACCAGCAGACTTGAGTTCAGATCGATAAATATAAATTGAGCTTGAATTCAACACCATATATATGTCTATAATGCATCCAACATAAAAAGAAAAGAAAAGAATCACCTCTCTAGGCTCCATGTCCAAGTTTGAATTTCATTGAACAGAGCTACAAATGCATCCAAGAAAGGAAGTTGCAGATGTGTTTCCCCTCAGCATCACCTCACTTTACCAGTAATCTTTACAAGAACATCTTCCATCTCGAAAATGATGGAAGCGGTACGTATCACGTACAACGATATCCCGATCAACGACCTTTGAAACAGACTTTAACCAGTTATGGCAGTCATTACAAACACGCAGATTCTTCATGACATGCAAGGGGATAACAGTGGGAAGACTTAGAAGTCCAAAAGCAACAGCCAACTTTTCACTGTGAATTTGTGTGGTTGGGTCCTTCTGCCTAAGCTCCATCTCATTCCATAGGCTGCTTTGATCCGGCACGTAGCCGATTGCAGCCGCCTTCTTGGTTAGTTCATCCAAGTAGTTGTAAATCTCGTTTGCAAGAGGATGGAGCCGATCACCAACGATGAATGCATGGACTGAGTTCTTCACTTCAATCCAGCTACGACCAGGTTCTTTCTTCACGCCTCTGTGTTTCATTAGTCGTCTTGTTTGATCCCGGTTGTCCCATTTACCCGTAACAGCGTACATATTCGACATAAGAACGTAAGTAGCAGAATCTTTAGGATCCAACTCGAGCAGATGCTGTGCTGAGACCTCACCAACTTCTCTATTTCTATGGATTGTGCAAGCACTTAGGAGGGTCCTCCAGATCATAGCATCCGCTTCGATTGGCATAGACTGCACGAATTCTTTAGCACGGCTGAATTGACCTGCCCTCCCAAGAATATCGACCACACAGGCGTAGTGTTCTCGTTTTGGTTCTAAGCCGTGATGTTCTGTCATGGATGTGAAGTAACTAAGCCCCTCCTCCACTAACCCCACATGGCTACATGCAGTCAAAACTCCCACGTATGTTATATGGTTCGGCTTTAGTTTGAGCTCGTTCATATCCTCAAAGAGCTCTATCGCTTTCCTACCATGTCCGTGTTGAGAATAACCGGTGATCATCGCGTTCCATGAAACCTCATTCTTCTGAGGCGTCTCAATGAACGCCCTCCAGGCATCGTCGATGCAACCACACTTCGCGTAAAGTGTAACCAACACATTGCATACTTCTGTCTCGTGTCGATGCCCTGATTTAACAGCTCTGCTGTGAATTTGCTTACCTAGTTTCACGTGTGCTAAATCTGCAGCTACACTAATCGCAGATCCATAGGCGAACATATTAGCCTCCTCCCCCGCTCGAGTCATACGAGTGAAGACCTTCAGTGCTTCCTCGTTTCGTCCACTCTGTGCAAATCCCGATATCATACCATTCCATGATGCTTTATCTCTATAACGCATTTTCTCAAATGCCAAGCGTGCCTCGTGTACGCAACCACATCTAGCATAGAGACACACAAGTGCATTTCCAACTGAAATATCCGAGGAGTAGCCCGAGACAATAGACTGAGTATGAATTTGGCGTCCTTGTTCGAGAGCTTGACTTCCAGCACAAGCACTTACACCACTTGCTAACCCTATATTATCCGATCGAATCCCTCGTTCTTGCATCTCCTGAAAGAGTTTGAGGGCTTCAGAAAACATGTCTTGCTGAGCATATCCAGCAATCATAGCTGTCCACGACACCATATCGTCTTCATTAATACGTCTGAAGATTTTCATGGCAGTTCCAAGTTCACCGTGTTTGGCGTACATATCGATTAGCACACTTCCGACGTACACATTCGTCTGAAACCCACTTTTTATAGCTTGGGTATGAACTTGCTCTCCTAGATCACGTGCTCGAACAAAAGTACACGTTCGTAAAATGCTAGGATACGTGTACTGGTTAGGCTCCAAGCCCTTGATTTGCATCTGTCGGAAAATGCTGAACGACTCCTGAACATCGCCTAGCTGTCCATACGCCACTAGCATCACGTTCCATAACACCACATTATCCCTTTGAGTAGCAAGGAAGAATTTACGCGCTGTTTCAACATCCGAACATTTTACGTAGAGGTCTAGCAGAGAACCTTCGACGATGACGTCTCCACACACTCCAGCCTTTATTACAAACGAATGCAACTGCATCCCCTTACGAATATCCCCCATTAAAGCACAACTCCCCAGTAGACTTGCAACCGTAACACTATCGGGTTTTAAAGACTTGGTCTGCATTTCCTTAAACAATTCAAGGGACCTGTGAGCTGATCCCTGCATAGAGAGCCCTGAAATAAGAGTGTTGTACGAAACTTTATCCCGTTCCTGCATTTCACTAAAGATCAGTTCAGCAGATGTTAAGTTCTTACATCTAGAATAAAGTGCAACAAGAGAGTTGCACACGTAGAGCTCCGACGAGAAACCCCACTTGAATATCAGGCCATGAAGTTGCTGCCCTACTTTGTACAAGCTCCTCTTAGTGCAGGCACTCACTATACTCGAGAAAACGTATGGAGTTGGAAACACTCCTAACTTTCTCATCTCACAATAAAGCCGGAGACTATCTAATTCACGAGAGAAACGGGACAAGCCTGAGATCATCGCAACCCAAGACACACTATCCCTCACACCCATACTTCTAAAAATTCGAACTGCAGAATCTACACATCCATTCTTTAGGTAAAAGTCGATCAGCGGATTGCAGACATGGCGGCTTGTGCTCAAACCACAGCAGATGATCTTAGCGTGCAGCAGCCGAACAACGTGAAGAGGAACGTTTACACCGATGCAAGCCAGTAGGATATTAACCACATCACCATCATCTAGATCAACAATCTTTTCAAGTTTAACACAAGAAGGCTCCCTTTTATCACAGAAGCTCACATTTCTACATCTTGCTAGATCATTGAATACCTCAACCTCTGCTACAGAGGCTCCATTTTCACACGACTCGATTTTCGAGTTTTCGCCTTTAATCTCATTGGCATCTGTTGAGTTTCTGATCTCAGGGTATTGCTCTAGAACACCAACATGGCAAGTTGGATTATTTTTGTGAATTTCCTGCTGGCAATTCACAACATAAACAAATTTTAGGGTTCTTTGTTTCCAAAACTAGATCTTTTAATTCTTTTCAAATTTGCCTACTCCCATCAATTGAACATTGCAGAATGCACCAAAGCTACAAACAAACAGCAAACTCGAACTCTACCAAAGTAAATCCATGAATAAAACCCTCACTGGGGATTTACATTTGTAACACATTTCAAATATATTTAGATTACAATTTACTAGAACAGCAAAGAAATGGGTTTGACGAGTTGAAACAGACCTTGTAAAGGAAGTTTGCAGAAGCTACTGATTGAAACCTTTGCCTGGAGAAGTGGGAAAAGTAGCTACGTCGAGAAATCAACATCCAATTACTAGTCCTACTCACTCCTCTGCATATTTTGGAGAAATCTAAGGGATTGGGCCAACTTCAATGGGACTGCAAGATTCAATTTTTAATACTCCAATGGTACAGCGAGAAAAAGGAACGCATCCCATTATGGGTTTCAAGCTCCCTTTTCAACAGTGGAAATCATTATGCATTGAAGAAGCAGAACAGCGACGCAGGGACAATAAGAAGAAGAAGAAGAAGAAGAAGCAGCCTTGTGTAAAATTAGGATTTGTTTTGTTTTTTTATGTTTAGGCTAATAGGCTTTTATTAATTGTAAATTTATTAAGAAACCAATTGACAAATAACAAAATTACCAGATGGGCCTTATACTTTCCATTCAAATTGGGCCATGATGGGCTTAGCCCAATTGACAAATATTACTGACTGGTAAAAAACTCATCTAATTTGTAAATCTACCATAATGAAATGACAATTTTATCCAATTAAATTTATTATTAGATAAATGATTTTTCAATTCACAATTTTCCACTATTTTTTATATTTAACATTAATTTACAATTCATTTTAAAATATAAAAACTTTATTAATAACTCGATTTTTATATAAGTTTGAATTTGACACAACACATCTTATCTTATACTTATGTGGATATATGTCCTTAACCTAACAAGTCTTTATGAAATAACTCTGATAAGAAGAAAAGAGAAGGCGTTAAGAGACCCTCTTGGCCCAACCCTAGACACTCTAAGATCTGTTTCAAACATGCTCCCATTTTGAATCAAGAGATAGATAAATAGACACATCTCATTACACTGACCGGGGACATTCATAGTGACTGAGGGAGTCGAAGACCAAGAAGTGAGTTATTTATACCAATCATTCTTTTTACGGCTAGATCCAATCTCCTGGTCCCTGCAGAAAGGAAAAAGAATTTCACGCTCTTCCTTTCGGAAGGGAGGATTAGGGACACATACATATTAAAATTCAATTTAAAAAATAGTATAAAATTATTAATATATAAATTGTGTTGTGGTAGATTGATTTTGTTAGATTTATTTAGATAAAAAAAAAAGAACTTGGGTCAAAATTGAATAACTAGCTCAATCCATCTAATCACAAAGTTTGTGAATTTAATTAAAATTTATTTTATTTTTAATTAATTAACATAAATCCCTTTGAATAAATTCTCTATGATTTTCTGTGTAGGGCTTTAGATCAGATGAATTATTAATTAACAAATTTTAGTTTTAAGACAAGAGAATGAAGCCCAATATAGGTTTTATCTTCTTCCCTTTGGAAACAGAATAATCAAAATAAATTTCCTTTTTTATACATAATCACAGTTAATTTCTATGCAAAAAGTACCACAACTTTCAATGTATAAATTATAGTAATTAAGTGACAACAATTCACAGAGAATATTCTTATAATTAATCATAGTGAGTGTCCTAATCACCAATTAACTTAATTGCTTAGAATAATTATTTTACTGGATTCATAATTTAAATATTATATATGTTGTCATGGAATTTGACAGAATCTAATTGTGTTATGAATAAAGCCAAAATCTTTATAAAAATTGGTTTAATTTATTCTGGAGGCTTTATCTAATGTGCTGCTTCTTGTTGGAGGATTATTCTTAATTTCTTACCACTTTACAGAAACTAAGGAATTGATTTATTCCATTCTTGCTTTATCATACTTAATCAATAATTGAGTAAATTCTTGCATAATGCTACCATCTTGTTGTCTTTTTATTTTTCTTTGACTGCTAATGATGTGCTTTTTAGAATTAATAGGGTATTAAATATTAATTAATGTTGGTCCCGAAACGAGTGAACTGAGTGTATGGGGGGAATACACCAGTCAAATTTTTCAAGTTTAAAACTTTTTGTGTCTCCTGAACTGAAGGGAGGTGTTTCAGTTAGAGTGATGACTTAGATAGGAATCTTTCAGTCTACACTGAGTGTTTGACTGATGGACTAATATCTGAAGTGTGCGGAATGTGGTGGCTTTAAATCTTAACTCGTTTGCTTCAGAAAACTTAATGCAGTGTTTCTCTTTTCTATTAGTCAGTATTCGTTTGATGATAAACAAGGAATAAGAAATACTGAAAGTAAGAGAGAGAGACAGTGATTTGGTTTGCGTGGTTCGGAGATAAAAACTCCTACGTCCAAGAGTACTCGATGTTAGTCGAGGGTTTCCAACTTAATGGAGATGAAATAGTTCTTACAGTGCTCAACCACGGTGGGTTAGATATACAGATTTATCTGATCACTTCTAGCTTCGAAATTAATCTAATGCTAAACTATTCTTCGATTACAAACTGATTGCTAAGAACACTAAAAGATAGAATTTGAATGCTTTGGTGTTCTGGACTGAAAACTTGAAAGCTTGAGAGTGATGATAGCAATAACGAGTTGATAGCAGGGGTAACCGGTGTCTTGAAGCGTTTGAAGCAGCGGGGTATTTATAGTGCTCTCAAGGATATAGCCGTTGTGAGATAGAGCTTTTAATTTGAATTCTTCCCGTTGGAGTCTTCGTCCTTTTTGCCATTTTTGGTGTCTGCAGACAGATTGTCTTTCACCTACTGAGATTTTTGCCATAAAAGGAAATGCCTACGGGTTAGGCTGTCACTCAGTAGAGAACTTCAGTAAAGAGCTTCAGTGCAGACAATCAGTACTGAACTTCAGTTTGGAACTTCAGGATAGACTTTCAGTACTGAACTTCAGTTTGGCAAAGACTTAGCTTCTAACTTCAACTTCAAAACTTCAGGACAAGCTTCAGTGGAGAAGGTCCTTCAGTTTTGGTATAACTTGAATTTTCAGTGGAGATGTCCTTCAGTGTACCTGAAAAATTAGAACTCCCTAACAAATGAGTTCTTAGACAAAACACTAAGATTCAGTACTGGTCTTATAACATCTTTTCAGGGGAGGTATTGGAATCTGAATTAAAACACTTAATAAATATTTCCCAACAATTAAAATGACCAAACTTGTGATATAATATACCAAAAAACATAGAGTAATTGTGAGACACAAACACATGTTGGTAACACATTTATGCTATATTTTTTTATCCAATATACGATATTCATCTCGTGATAATTATTCTATAATAAATCTAACTATAGAGTAAATTATCATGAGAGATGAGTATCGTATATTAAATACAAAACACTACATTATGCGCACGCATATATATATACCCTTTTATGGAGCAAGCCAAAGTGGGCAATTTAGAGTTCTAAATATAGTTACAAGTCACAACTTGTATTAATTAATGATATAAATGAAATAAAGTGATCTAACTTGGTTCAATTTAATCAAAAATCTAATGCATGCCATGTACTTATAAGGGAATCATTGGCAGCCTTAGTATCGTTATATGAAACAAAAACAATCCCAATTTGGTAATTTAAATTATATATATAATCAGAAATCTAATAATATATATACTAGTACTAATAAAATACAGTAAATGGAATTTCAATCCTGTAATTTTACTGTGCATGCATGCTTGAATTGTCAGACTGCACACAACATTTAAATATATATTATATCTAAATTAATCAATATGTATAATACTTATAATTAATCTAGTTTAGCTTCTGTATTGTATTTGTCCACATATAAATAAATATAAGTTCACCAGTTTTTTTGGGGGCAGAAGCCTAGCTATCATCAATACACGAGATTAGGGTTTATTAATCTATAACTAATTAATAGAGTTACATTAAACTCAAAAATACTACAAAAGTATATTTCTTTCATTAATACTGAATGCTATATAGCTAGTTAGATACTTAGATTAATTCATTCAAGTGTTTGGCATGCAATCAATTGATTTATTAGTTAATTATAGTTAATTAAACTAGGTAGCTGATATATTAACATGCTTATATAATTAATATTGGTCATGTAGATTTTAAAGCATGTTCATGGATATAATTATACAAATCTTGAAAAGAGTAACCATTGCACTTTACATCAAAGTCAAGCCCTTGTTAAAGGAAAAACAAACTTCTCCTCTCATTAATTATTTTTAGGTCAAGATATCTCATTTTCTCTCTTTTAATTTATTTATTCATCTTCGATTTTGGTTATATATATATATATAGGGTTAGATTTACATCATAAAAAAAATCATGTGTGAGAAATGATAATAAATCTAGGCTATCCATTCATCTATAATCAATGATTAAAATTAATTAGATTTAATTTAAATATTTTCCAACATTATAGGAATGTGAAATTTTTTTAAATGAAAGTTAATTAATTTATAAAAAAAATCAAAATTACTTAAAATGAATGATTAAAATCTTCTCTCGATTTATCATCCATGATCATTTTTTATATATGGTCGAAAACCCCACGAAGCCCAGCTAGCTACTTTGGTGTGCTATAGAAACTAGAAAGTAAACTTCGACGTCATCGAAATAGTTAATTAATTAATTAATGATACAAGCAAAACGTGAAATATGAATTGAACAAGAAACAACATTCACTTTCTTCACAAGAACTACTCTAGAAATTAATCCCAGATCTAGATCTCAATACACACACACACAAATATTTATATATGTGTACGTGTTTGTTTACACCCATGCCATGATTGAGTTATAAAATGATTCTCCTGAGCTCTCATTTTCAAAATTGGAGACAAACCCTAAATTTATTAGAAAAATGAACTAGGATTCACCCAAAAAATATATTTTCTAGATAAAAAGAACCAATCAAACACAAATTTACTCCACACACAATTGTTCATTAAGGTTTCTAGGTTAACTAACATAAGCTAGTAGAGAACTAACTAATCCACAAATTTACTAAAGTTATAATATGGCAAGAACATAAACATTTACCCCAAGAACACATTACTCATCAGTCATAAGCAAATTTCACTGCACTACCCACGTAAGAAGTCGAGCCTATCGAATCGATAAACAAAAAAAAGTAAAAAACTTAGCCGCGACCGGAGATTTAACCTAAACACGAGGACAACGACACGCGGTACAATTAATATATATACAATGCAGAATGTACACCAACCAGTTTTAACAAACTATTCCTGCACGAACTCTGGATCACTGCTGGAAGCAGCCCCACGAATTCATTTCTCCCCAATTACTCACACCTTCTCCACTACTCCTATTGTTCACGAAATCATCGTAGAAGAACTCAAGCCCTTGCATTCTCTGTGTCATATTCATATTATTCTCATACATTGCGGCCGAATAATCAAACGAATGGGGCCCTCTCATCGCATCGAGCAGCGGGATTTGGTCGGAGCTACTGATCACTATCAACGGAGGACTAGGGTTAGTATTACTGTCAATGCACATTGATTGAAGAAGTGGATCTTGAACTTGAACTTGATGATCATCAATGGTGGGATATTGATTATGATGATGATGTTGATTAGGTTTGAGGTGTTGATTATTTGGATTTTCTTCGTCTTCTTCTTCTTCGCTCGAAAACCTACCTCCGAGCTTCATGAGCAGCCTTCTGATTGAGGCGTGGTTGTTGAAGCGAGGCTCCTCGTTGGAGTAGGGTATGGGGTGGAGCACCACCGGCGGCGGAGGAGGAGGAGGCGGCGCCGCCGTGGTGAGGGCGGCGGTGAACATGTTTTGCTTTCCTTTTCGTGCAGTACTACTTTCTTTGCCTCGAGAGTTCTTCTCTCTCCTTTGCTTTCCTAAGAGCTTCTTCTTCAACCTCGTGTTCCAATAGTTCTTGATGTCGTTATCCGTTCTTCCCGGCAACTGCGCTGCAATTATCGACCACCTGCAAATTCATATATCTATTTATTTATTTTGACCTAATTAGACCCTACCCTTCAATTAATCACTATTGAATTTATATGAAATACTTCTCAAAATACTTCCTAAACTTTGAGATCAGTACTTTAACGTAGCTAAGTTAATTAATTAAGTATATATGTGATGTAGCAAGATTGAATCTTTCTAAGGATTTTGTGAATGAAATGTTGAAATATTTATACATGCATATATATATATATAATACCTGCTACCAATGGTTATGTAGAGACTGCAAATGATGTTGTCTTCTTCATCGGAGAAGCCGCCGTGCTTGATGTTGGGCCGGAGATAGTTCAGCCACCTTAGCCGGCAGCTCTTGCCGCACCTCTTCAGGCCTTGTTGAATTTTTTTTATTTCCATTTTATCAATTTGTGAAGATTAGAAATAGCTTATATATGTTGATGATGATCAAGTAAAGGGTGTTTTTTTTTCAAGAAAGTAGTTTTGATAGATAGATAGACAGATATACCTATTTTTGGAGGCAAAGCAATCCAATTTCCACCTGTGCCATGTTGATCGATGTATGACTTGAGCTTAGCATCTTCCTCAGGTGACCATGGCCCTTTCTTCACATTTGCTTTGTCACAACATGGTGCTCTTCCCATTTCAATTATATATATATATGTGTGTGTGTGTGTGTGTAAATTCTTTCTTCTTCACTTGTAATCAATTTCTTGATTGTGGGGAGGAAATATCTGTTTTGATCTTCTTGAGAGACTTCTCTGTGTTTTAGTGTGAGGGAGATAAAAGGATAGACATGTTTGAGGGAGGGGACATAGTATAGTATAATATAATTCAAGAAAAGTAGAATAGGAAAAAGGGGAATGTTTGAATAGAAAATAGAAAATGCCAACAAAATTTGAAGGGGTTTTCTTCTTGTCTTCCTCTGTATAGAATCATTTTATGCACAGACAACAAGTGCTAATCTTGGTGAAAGTTACAGCTTCTTTTGGGGTTTTGCAAAACGGGTCGGGTTCATGTACAAATCTAGTTAAATAAAGCAGGTAGATCTCTATATAACTCTATATAGAGATGGTTATATAGATGGTTGTGGTTCTGGATCCGAATAATTGGTTTTCGGCTCTACAAAGTTGTAATTAGAATTACACCGAATCCACTTTTATTTCAATTTCAAATCGTAACCATAGATTTCGAATCTATTTTTTTTTTTTTTGAATATATACGATAATTAATTATGATTATGATTTGTTTGCAATACATTAAAAAGATACCTTATAAGTAAATATTATTAATTTTGTACCTAAAATTATAAATGTAATGTGAAATTATAGTGTCAAAAACCTTATAATACCAGTAATTTTCATATAAAAAAAGGTCACAACTTCATCACTAATCACAATAATCAATTTATATGATAATCAATTGCAGTCATATAACTGAGACCAGCTGTTATGAAATTATTTGGCATTAATAACGTTTTAGGAGCCTATGATATTTAGCTTTAATATTTAATAATTAGAATTGACACTCTTCAAATGTCTATTTAATATTTGTCACTTATTCAAATGTCTATTTAATTTCAATCACTATCTTCTTTTCCATAGGTTGTGTGCAGCTTTGGTTGATTGAGACTTATATATATTTTTAATTAATTAAACACCTCAATCACACTTTCAAAGTTTCAATATCTTATTCTGTCCATTGTTTTTCTTTTTTCAATTCAATTATTATGTTCCATTAAACGAGCAAATAATTAGATAACAAGAGCAACTTAGTCCACATTTAGTGAGTAATTTATTTTGGATTCCTAACCAAGACTAAAAAACATTATAGATTAGGGCAACATAGATACTGAGATGAAAGTTGCAGAATTCTGGTCATCTTATTTATATTTAAAAAGCATAGTACAAATAAACTAAACAAGTTCAACGGAAGAGATGAGAATGCAGAGTTGAATCAGATTTCAACCATCCATCCCCTGCTATCTTCGATATCGCCTCGTACGATTCCAACGAGTCTCGAATAAAGTTTTAGGGACTGGAATTCAGTGCTCATCTTATATTCAACCCTGTTACAGCAATTCAACCAAACTTCAACGAGAAAGAACATACGACGACTGGAGTTGAGGAAACGGCGCAGTATTCATAACATAAAAGATCGATTGTTACAGTTAGAAAATGCACTGCAACGTTACTAACATACATCTGCTCATCTAAGTTACTTTCAGAGGGTTCGGTTCGGTTCAGTTCGGTTATTATAAGCTAACTATTAAAGTCTCAGGAACAACTCCTCCATAGTTACTTATATAACAAGTTGCATAGTATGCAGGTCAAGATTCCAGAAATATATATGTGCTTGCTATGGTTGCTTAATTTTGTTCTGTTTTAAGTGTATAGACAAAATATCTAATGCTGCTTACCTTTCACCCTTGTAGGTAATATTTCCCACAGGAGCAACGCCGACTGCAGTTCCAGTGCAGAAAACTTCGTCTGCCTCAAGTAATTCATCGATTGGAATAGAACATTCTTCTACCTGGTAAAATACTAGAAGTAAGCAATTTGTTGATGATTATTAAAGTTGTGTATTAGAATTCGCAGTAAGGATTCCACAAAACAAAAGCAATTAAAGCACCTGTCATGTAGGGCTATACTAGAACATAAGAAAATTACAATATGCCTGAAGTATCAGGATGCCATTTTCACCACTATGTGAACTTTTTTCCAGTATGAAATCGGGTAGTTAGGAGATCTCTACACGACTGGTAGCCTAGTCGAGGGCTAGTGACTAGTGTTATAACTATGATTTGCTAAATTTTGATATGTTGCACCACGGGCGGCTAAGCGTAGTTTCCAAAACCCAGAGTTAACTGTCAGCTTAGCCCAGCATAAAAATAGCACAGAGATCCATGACTTACCTGATAGCCAAGATCTCCTGCAATATCCATGATGCTTTTACGTGTAATTCCTTCGAGAATAGTACCATTGGCGGGCGGAGTGGAAAGAACATTGCCCTGTAAACAGAAAAACATTCATAAGTCACCACAAGAAGATAGTACCATTAGTTAACTAAAGCAGTATAGTCTCTATGGCAGATATTTAACTGCCACTAAAACCTAAAGAGTGCTGCCTGAAAACCTATAATCAGTATTCTTGCATGACACTCGAGCATGCTCATACTAAGTTATTGGCTTCTTTTCACTGAATGATTAGTCAATGTTACAAGAATGCACAACTAGCAGTTCCTTTGTAATCTACGAAAACAAAGACAATCATACATGAGCACATTGCTTGTATAGAGTATACAACAGTTAAAACGTATAGCATACTCGCTCGCATATCTGCTGAACAACATATGAGACACATTTAAGTTGATGCTTACCTTCAGCATGAAGACATTACAAGTAGAGACCTCCTCGATGTTTCTTTTATTCTCTGCATCCAGGTATAAGACATCGGAGAATCCGTTTGTCTTGGCTCTACTTAAGGGTTTCAACACCTACAGAGTATGGAAATATTATGCATTACAATTAGAATCACTCCAAAAGTATATCCAAGAAAAGGGCTAATTGGCGTAAAATCCACAAAGTTTCAAGCATATCAAATCACAAAATCTTTTCAAAGGCCAATGAAATTTTTCCATAGCTTAATCCTATGCTGAGAGCCAACCAAATACTTTAGACATGCAATGACTGCATATATATATATATACACACACACACACACACATATGGACTTTACTACAGCTATACATCTTCATTTAGAACTTCCATCAAACACCTGAAATTCGAGTCGGTGACAACACATACCGGCGCATAATTCGAGATGCTCTTCACACCTCCAGCGCCGCCGCGAGCAGCTCGGTGAAACATATCCTCAACGTACAAGCTGATAGGCGCCGTGCCCTCCTGCAACCACAATAAACATCATCTCTTCACAAACTTCTCAATAACTCCGAATTCGATCAAAATCAACCGCGAAAAAAACCTTGTAGTAATTTCCAACCGGGGAACCATACACCAAAAACGTGTACTCCGGAGCAGGCCCAAAACCTAACACCGCGCCGCTACCGATGAGCAGAGGCCGAATGTACAGAGCTCCCTTCCCCGGCGGCGGAATCTGCGCCACGTCGAGAGAGTGGAGATGAGAAATCACCAACACGATCTATTAGAAAGAGGAGAAATTGATCGACTGTTTGATAGAGAAAAAAAAAAAACAGTACCCATCGGCGATTGGCGAGAGCAGTTTGTTTGACGGCGTCGATGAACTGGTGGAGTGAGGGGGATTGCATGCACATCCTGTCTGCACCGATTTGCATGCGGATTGCGTTATCTTGTGGGCGGAAGAGGAAGAGGCCGCCATTTTCTCTTCTGTAAGCTTTCGTGCCTTCGAAAATCCCCTGCAGAAGAATCTGCTCTGTTACTTGTTCAATAATCAATAGGAGTATTATTTTTGACACGTGTCCCATTTTTTATATACTATATTAAATTAAGATTTATGGATTTATTAGTCCTAATAATTAATTATAAATGCTAACATTAAATTATCATAAATATGTCTCAACTTCCCATCACTTCATCTGTACCTGTACTCTGTAGTAATCGTTGTACATAGTACAGATGCCATAGAGTTCTACAATTAATATTTCAACAACACATGTACTAACATTGTACCTGTGGCAATTCTCACCTCATGTTGTCACAAACCTTTTCTTTTCTTAGAGTTGCAATCAAATTCCAACTTCATTTACTTTCATCTGTTTGCAAAATTTATCATGTGGCAAATGTTTTAAATTTTTGTATTCAAAGTGTATTGTAAAGAAATTAACACAAGTTTTAAAAAATTAAAAATATGTTTTCAATGAAGAAATATAATTCATAAAATAAAATATATTCCTTCTACCCACTATTACTAGCTTTTGATTTGATTAAATATGTGAATATTTTTTTTTTATCAAATCAAGTCATTTATAATGGTAATAGAGATATTGTTTCAGGTTTAACATATTAAATATTTTATCTTTATGAACCGTCACGAATAATAAAAATATAATTTTTATGAATTATTATTTAAAAAACTACATCACAGCATTATTGTTAGTATTATTATTGTTGAAATTATAAATTACAGATACAAAATCCAAGATAGATTCAAATATGGACACAAAGATTATAATAAATTAGACTGAAAACAAAAGAACAATGTATAAAATATACCTGGCCATAATTCAAGACAGCAGCAGAAGGGCTCAACTCTATATTACCAAAACGACGTAGTTCTCCTTCTTCCTGAAACTCATCTCTTCCTTTCTTCATTACATACATGTAATCAGTCTGCACTAATCCAAACCCTAAATTATCCCACTCCACACGCATCTCTTCTTCCACCCCACTGCACCATCAACGCCTCACATTCAATCATCATCACCACATTTACTATCAAATCAAAAAATATAAAATGAGGAAATTAAAATCAAAGCAATCACTACCTTCTGCAGCCATTTTGCAAGGGAGACACAGCTTGGCTCCCAACACACCTAACTCCAATCTAAACATTACACACAAAATAAAATAAAAATGAAATCTTTATTTTATTTCTAAATGGGAATGTATGGAAATGATTAAAATCAAACAAAAGGGAACTAAACTAACCTTTGATTTGTGTGAATGTGTGGATGCAATGTGGGATTTGATTATTTTACTCACATTTTTCAGAAACATTTTTAATTGTTTTTATTTGTTTATTTATTATTCTTGGTGTTGTGTGTGAGTAAGAGAAAGAGATGGTTTTTAAGAGGTGGATGAGAAAATAAAGGATGGACAATGCAAACACTCACACAACAAAGATATATATTCTACTCCCTCCTTGGCCTAGCTAGCTAGCTTTTGAATTATACTAATTGAATACTCTTTTCCATTTTCTTTGTGAGGTTGTCTTCTTTTTGGATTCAGATTGGTTTGATTTATAGGATTGATTGAATCACTTTTCAATATTTCACTTCTTATTCATAATTTTATATTTTTTACATTTTTTTTCATATAAATTTCACTCATTCTTATGACTCTTAATCACTCAAATAAACGATTATATAGTCACCTCAAAATTAAAGAGATTATGTAATCACTATGTGAGTGATTAATGAGACATAAGAATGAGTTAAATTTCTAATCAAGGAGAGGTAACAAAGGGAGGATTATGGACATGAATGAAGACATATTTAAAGATGATTATTATGTCAATCAAACCAAATGAATTCATCCCTCCAAAATAAGAGTTCAAAGTATAATCAACATTTAAATTCTTTATTCTTTTTTATTCTCTCATTCTGTCTGAATTATAATTTCATAATTTATTTCACATTCATTCCCCTCTAGAAAGGAAAGGTAAAAAAATCTAAAACATTTTATATTTTGATAAGAAAGTAAAAACAAACTTCAGCCAACCCATCTCAAACTTCACTTTTCTTTTACCTTTTTCTTTGTTTATATCTCTTGGGCTATTAGGGATGATATTGGATTTATGGTTTGATTTACATTCATGTATCTAGATCTACTTTTCAAATTTTGGGTTCTTTAAGTTTATAATTCCATGGATATGCATCGGATTAGAAACTCTTAAATTTGTTACAGTATCAAATTTTTGGAATTTACATTCTCAAACCCAACCGACCTAAATTTGAAACTCTTAAATTATTATAGTATATGAAGTTTACATTTTGAGACTCATCGATCCGCTGACCTGCTTATTTAATATTATTAGATATTATAGTTTTATAACTTATTATACATTGTATACTTATATGGTTTATTTTGGAATGTTACAATACTTTATAGGAATTATAGTGTTATTTTTTTATAAAGGTATTTTTGTGAATTTATATTATTTATCATTATAATCCATCCGTCCCACTTATAATGACACATTTTACTTTTTTGTTTGTCCCATTGATCTTGACACATTACCAAAAATAGGTTGATTTTAGTCTAAATAATTAGGGTCTAATATTGTTAACTTACATTTAATTAATTAAAATGTAAAAATTTGAATTTATAATAAAATATCTAAAATATTTAATTTATATAAAAATTTTAAAATATTAAAATATTTATTATTTCATATTTAAAACCATTTGCATTAAACTCCGTGCCCGAAAAAAAAGTGTCATTATAAGTGGGACAGATGGAGTATAATTTAATGTTGCGCAATTTTTTCTAAAAAAAATACTCTCTCCATCTACTAAATTTCTTTCTACTTTGACCCGATACGAATTTTAATGTAGTTCTTTTGACTTTAATGATGATATGTAGTGAGTGAAATTTGGGTCACACCTGATATATTGTTTTAAATTTTCTAGTGTGTAGTCAGTGGAATTTGAATCTCATTTAATATATTATTTTAAATTGAGTTGTGTGTATAGAGTATGGTGGGTCCACTATTCCATTTATAATGAAAAGTTTTGTGGAGGGACGAACATGAAAAAACGCGAATAATGAGTATAATTTACGAGTCAAAGTATAATTATGATCATTATCACTACAAAAAAATGTAAAAATGGCGACGGACGGGACGACGGATTGGATTTCCGTCGTCTGCTGGCGACGGACTCAGTTGACGACGGATTGGCGACGGACTGGCGACCAATTTTTGGCGCGTTTGAAGGCGCGAAACCTAACGACGGACTGGACGACGGACCAGTCCGTCGTTAGGTTTT
>JAPKLX010000037.1:1449070-1475300 GCA_026898415.1 Leonotis leonurus | reverse complement strand
CAGCCCTTTAAATCAGTGTCTCCCTCCTTTCGCGAAAATCAGACGCTGCAACACAAATTCTCCCCCACCGGCGCATTCTCCGGCGATCTGACGTTCCAACCATTGTAATTGCGTAATGTAAGTCGAATCCTTCCATCTTCCTTCCCCTCTTTCTATTTCTATCATTTTTTTGAAATTTTGCCAATATTTTGGAAGATTCGTCCGCTGCCGCCCTCCCCCTCCCTGCTCCGGCCGCCGCCGCCTCTCCCCGGCTGTCCCGACGCCGTCCCCGTCGCTGCCCAGCACCTCTGCAGGTTAATTTACATTGTATTTTTTTTAATTATTATTTTGTTAATGTTATAATTATTTTTGTTAATTGTATGTTATTGGTATGTTAATTGTATGTTATTTTTGTTAATTGTATGTTAACTAACTATTTTATAATTATTGTTATTTTTTACAATTATTTATAATTAGGTTATGTGATAATTATACATATTTATCTAATTTAGTTGAATTAATTAGAGTTTTTTATTAATTATAGTAGGTTGAGTTATGTTAATTAGGATATTGTTAGGGTATTTTATTTATGTTTTTTACTTAAGGTTAGTGTTGTTTTATTTGGTAATATATATATATATATATATATCTAATTTGTTAATTTGATATAATTTGATTTAATTAATTTGATATAAATTGATTTAATTAGTTGAATTATATTTAACTATTGAATTTGTTGATTTATTACTTGTTAGTAGAGTTTATTAGGATAATTGATTAATTTTAATTTGATTAAATGAATAAGTTAGTTTATAGTTTAGTTAATTGAATAATATAATTGAATAAAATATTTTCTAAATTACTTAGGGTTTATAAGGATAATTAATTAAATAATCTTTAACAAATTAGTGTTAGTTACTTTAGTTACTTCGCTAATTTGAATTTTTTTATTCTAATTATTGTAAATAATCCATAATAAATAAATTAGTTAAGTTAGTGTTAGTGTTGAAGATAATTGACGGATTCGTCTACTTGATGTAAATTAATTATTGCTTACTTTAATTTGTTGATTAATTAGTTTAAATTATTTAATTAGGGTTTATTTATTTACGCCTGTCGCTACCCGACTCCTTTCTCAGCCTTTCCGAGCCGCCTTCTGCCGCTCCGGCGTTCCGTACTTCGGTGAAAGGTAATTAAATTATAATTATGTGGTTAAATTAATTACTTAGGTTAATTATTTAAATTTATTAGGTAATTTTTAGATTATTTAGCATTTATATATAATGAATTAGTTGATTTTTGTATTTAATTTGATTAATCATGTTAGTTAATTGTGTAGGTTAATTATACTAATTTACACCCAAATCAAGCGGACTAAGCTTTGTTCATATTTTCTCTAAGTCTGTTTAATATCATAATGAGTGAATTCATTGTTTATTTTAAATTATTGTTTTTATTGACACAAACATATAATGTAGATGTTTAATTAGTTTGTAGTTGATTTTTTCTAATTTCTAATTAATTTTGGTAATATTGTATAACGAAATGGGAGATTTATAACATTGGGATAGACATAATTAATTTCTTAAGGATCTTCTCCCTTTGGGATAGATTTTGATTATGTCTTAAGGATCTTCTCCCAATATGTGTAATATTATGTTGTGGTGGTTTGATTAGATACATGTGTTGCGATTTTTTAATTATTATGTACGAATGTTATGATCATGTTGGGATATTTTCATGATTGTGTCAGCTGGCTGTTTTGATTAGATCTAGTGATATGAGATATATATTAATTTGGATGCAATCAACTGCCAATCTCCAAAAATTAAGGACCAAATTAAATGACCGAAAATAACCAAATTAATTCAATCAAGTGCAAATGAACTTATAATATTCGCCGACAAACCATAATTCTCAACCTCGGAACATAATTTTCATAATTCCCGACTTCTATTGTCGTCCACTATTCTACTCCAAATCAACTTATAATGCTCTTCCTCTATTTAACTTCAAATAATTCAACTGAATCATAACACTTTCCTAAGTGAGTCTATGTTTACGCGTGTGCAATCTTCATTCAAATTAATGTCTCATTTAATCAACCACTAATATATTCTTGTCCTCTCCGTAACTAATTCAACTTCATTTTACTATGTAAATACTTATTAATATTAATCAGGGTTATAAAAATGAGTCGAGATTGGATGTATCTGCGTTTACTTCCGAACGGGGGATTTAATCCGCACTTCCTTGCTGGGCTTGACGAGTTCTTAAGATTTGCAAGTAGTCAGCCCCAGTTAATGGACGGAGAAAAAATCAAGTGTCCGTGTGTGAAGTGCAAGAATATATACTTTAGAAGTACAGATGTTGTACAACTTCATCTTGCTAAAAAGGATTTCACACGGGGTTACGAGGTCTGGAGGTTTCATGGTGAAAATGAAATGCCTTCATATGCTCAAGAAACACGTGTCGACGTAGATGTAGAACCCGAGGAAGAGTACGGGACATACCACGCGATGGTTCAAGATCTCGGGGGTCCCTCTTTCAACAACCCAGACACAGAGGAAGATCCAAACGCTACAGCGAAGTTGTTGTACGAGTTGTTGGACGCTGCCGATCAAGAGTTATACCCTGGGTGTAAGAACCACACTCAATTGTCTTTTGTGGCTCGTCTGATGACTTTGAAGGCCCGTTCTGGGATGCCACAAAAATATTTCAACGAGTTGTGTGTGTTATTGAATGAGGCATTCCCAGATCACCACAAAGTGCCCATGAATTACTACAGCACCCAGAAATTGCTACGGGCAATGGGTTTACCTGTAGAAAAGATAGATTCGTGTAGGAATCATTGCATGATCTATTGGGAGGGGGATTCCCATCTTGTGAATTGCAAATTTTGCAATGAAAGCCGATACAAAGATAGGAGTCGGGGACGTAAACAAGTGTCTCTTAAGAAGATGTACTACTTCCCTTTAACACCTCGTTTACAAAGGTTGTATGCATCTAAAGCTACGGCCGGCGACATGATCTGGCATTCAACCTCAGCTGATGATGGTGTTATGCGTCATCCTGCAGATTCGCCGGCGTGGAAGCACTTTAATGCGACTTACCCGGGTTTTGCAGCGGAGCCACGGAATATACGATTAGGACTGTCAACAGATGGTTTTCAACCATTCGGGCAATCGGGACAACAGTACTCATCCTGGCCTGTTATCCTTACTCCTTACAACTTACCTCCGTGGTTGTGCATGAAAGAACAGCACATGTTTCTCACAGTGCTGGTTCCTGGTCCCCGAAATCCAAAAGATAAGATAGATGTTTACCTACAGCCACTTATATCTGAACTCAATCAATTGTGGACAGTCGGTGCCCATACTTATGACGTTTCAAGAAGACAAAACTTCCAGATGCACGCAGCATTGATGTGGACCATTAGTGATTTTCCGGCGTACTCGATGTTGTCTGGTTGGAGTACAGCCGGAAGATTAGCTTGTCCTCGATGCATGGAACAAACAGAAGCATTCTCCTTAACACATAGCCGGAAACAGTCATGGTTTGATACACATCGCAAATTCCTACCTTACGATCACCAGTTCAGGAGGAATAGGAGGGCCTTTAGAAAGAATAAGATTGTTGCAGATGATCCTCCGGAGAGGAGATCAGGGGAAGAGATACTTTATCAGATTGAAGATTTGGGACTAGGAAAGGTAACCGAAGATTATGATGATAATAACAAGCGCATCTTAAGACAAGTTACCACTGGATGGCGGAAAAAGAGCATCTTTTGGGACCTTCCGTATTGGAGTTCTCTGCTCATTCGACACAATTTAGATGTTATGCATATTGAAAAGAATGTGTTTGACAACATTTTCAATACTGTTATGAATGTCCAAGGCAAGACAAAAGACACGACAAAGTCGAGGGAGGAATTGAACCTCTATTGTCATAGACCCCAGCTGATGCGTGACCAGTACACTAATAAATATCCTAAGGCATGCTATACACTTGACAAAAAGGAGAGAAAAGTCTTGTGTGAGTGGGTGAAAACCCTTAAGTTTCCTGATGGTTACGTCTCAAATATGGGTAGATGTGTAGACATGAGTAAACTTAAGATGTTTAGGATGAAGAGCCACGACTGTCACGTTTTCTTGCAGCGCATTCTACCCATTGCATTTCGAGAACTACTCCCACAAGCTGTTTGGAAGTCCATAACTGAGTTGTGTCTATTCTTTCGTGATTTGACATCACGAAACATAAAGAGTGACGACATGGAGACACTTAACAATAACATCCCACTGATTTTGTGTAAGCTTGAACGAATATTTCCACCAAGCTTCTTCGACTCAATGGAACATTTGCCTATCCATCTAGCCGACGAGGCAAGAGATGGAGGACCAGTCCAATATCGATGGATGTACCCATTTGAGAGGTACTTTATCAAACCAAATCATTTATGTTTAATATTTCCTGAATTTTAACTATTGTTTCATGCTTTCTAAATGAATCATTTCAATACAGATATTTAAGAAAACTGAAAAATAATGTGAAGAACAAATCAAGCGTTGAGGGATCGATATGCAATGCATACTTAGTGGAGGAAGCCACTGCTTTCTGTTCATATTATTTTGAGGATCATGTAAGTACGAAACATAGAGAGGTGCCTCGCAACTACGTTGGAGGATGTTCTACTAGTGAGGTAGAAGATCAATCAGACTTGCCTTCTGTATTCAAACTTGCCGGAATTGGTTTTGGAAAAACAACGAAAAGATCGTTGGATCCAAGGGAATATAGAGCTGCGCATCTATATGTACTCCATAATTGCGTGGAGATCGATCCCTATATCAAGTAATCTTTTACAAATCATATTATACGACTATTTAATGCAATGTGTGGTTCAAAGCAACTAATATGTTCTTTTCTATGAAGGGAATACGAATCACATCTCAGACACTCAAATCCATGGATAACTGACATGGACATTGACAAGAAAATGTCTACAGAATTCCCTGAATGGTTTTGCTCCTATGTGAGTCAAATTTTCACTAACATACTTGAAATTATTTAATTAAATACTATATAAGGGACATACAACTCCACAACTTGATAAGTATAAACTTCTGTGTGCTGTAGGTACAAAATTGTGTAACTGATCCTGTTATGTGGGACATTGCACGTGGACCTTCACCAATGATTACATCATACCATGGTTATTTGGTGAATGGTTACAAATTTCACACGATATCACATGGAACTCACAAAGCCACTATGAGTAGTGGTGTGTGCATAAAAGCGGGTAACTATGGGGACTCGAGTCAGACGGATTTTTATGGACAATTAGTCGAAGTGTGCGAACTCACATACCCAGGATTACACAATAAGAAGGTCGTTCTCTTCAAGTGTGACTGGTTCGACACCTCTCCGGCCGGTACAAGAGTTGATACACAGTTCAATTTAGTGTCTGTAAATCATACGCGCAGACTTAGAAAATATGAACCATTTGTATTAGCCATTCAAGCTACACAGGTGTATTATTGTTCATATCCTAGTATGAACCAACAGTGTAGGGAATGGTGGGAAGCTTGTTCTATAAAGGCACGGGCCACTATCGACGAGTCTCGAGCGGATGTGTCTACGTTGGAGTCACCGTTTCAGGAGGATGATGACGCTCATGTGGTAACTACTGTTGATGTAGATGATATTACATCAGTTGCCCGAGACGGTGAACATGTAGAAATTGAAGATGATGATGACCACGTGGACTCTGATAATGTCCTCGAAACAGAAGAAGAAGATGACGAGGATGATGAATACCAAGAGGATGAAGCATCAGATGACGAAGAAGAAGATGAAGATGAGGAGGATGACTATGAAGATGAGGATGAGGAAGATGAAAATGATAACGATGAAGAGGATTCTCCTTAACACTTTGTGTAGAAAACTTAACACATTCGAATTTCAAGTTATTAATTATAAAGATGTATTAGTACTATATCTAGGAGGTTCATTTATGTTAAGATTATGACCATGAATCAACCTATATTCGGCGAAAAGAGATCTTAATGTTCTTTCTAAGTTATCTTTTACTTGGCTTACATTAGGAAGATCAAAGTGAACATACTCTCCATCAATTCGAATATTTAAAAAATCCATTTGTCTAAAAGCTCCATAATAAATATCTAACATTTGACAAACACCATCATATTTCCATTTAGGATCTAAGCACTTAGCTACTAAGAAAACATCGGGAATGTAGGTAAAATATTTAAGCCATTTTTGAACCATAAAATAAATCACACCTTGCAAGTTTGTTTGAGAAAAACAAGTTTTAAAACTAAGAGCAATATACATGCAATGTTCTAAAACACGAACGGAAGTACAATAATAGACACCCGATAATTGTTTAGTAGCAATGTTAAACACCTTCAATAAACCATATAAATCCATGCATTGGTCCCAATGAGAAGACAATAAAGTTAATTGAGTTGTTGCAAATTCTTTCCTAAAAAAATCACATAAATGTTCTTTATACTCTAAAGTACTATTAAGCATGTCATAAGTTGAATTCCATCTATGTGATACATCTCTAACAAAACCCCTATGTTGAATAGATTTTTGTCTACAATATTTTTGCCATTTCTTTGCTAAAGATATATTTTTGCCCAACATGTTCACGGCTTTTCTAATCGGAAAAATTGTATCATTAAAAATTTCAAGTGCATCTTGAACACATAAATTTAGAATATGACATATGCATCTACTATGAAAATATTTACCGGCAAAATTGGGTTCACATGCTTCTATAAGTTGAGGAATACTAGCGGTGTTAGCCGATGCATTATCAAAACCAACCGAAAACACTTTATTAATCAAATAAAACTCATTTAGAACGGTAACAATTATTAAAGCAATATTACTAGCCGTGTGTGGCTCATCAAACTCCCTAAATGCAATCAAACGTTTTTGTAACATCCATTTAGCATCAATCCAATGACAAGTAATTCCCATATAATTATTCTTATGATAAGCATCGGTCCAAATATCGGCACAAATGGAAACTTTGTGATCTAAATTACTAAAATATTTTACTAAGTGAACTTTTTTATCAAAAGCTTGTCTCCTAATTCGCCTAAGCATGTTAGTTCTACCAATTTTTTTAGCTTGAGGAGCAAAAGCGGATTGGACAGTTAATTCATACGTTTTTTTATCGGCAAAATTGAAAGGTCTTTTTTCCATAGCACAATACCTAGCCATAATATCTTCGGCATTGTTTTGATCATATTTAAATAAAGAAGGCTTACCCGTCGCCGAATGTGTTGTTGCTCCACGAATTTGAGTTTGAGTTGATGCCATCCCGTATTCCCCCGGATGATTGGTCTCCATGTGGCGCTTCAAAGTGCCGTAGCCTCCTCCGTGACTCCACTTGTAACTAGAAGTGCAATAGTTGCAATACACCGTGTATTTCGGTTTGCCATCATCCTTTTCGCCTTCGGTTAAGGCTCTACGGACCTTCTTGAAATGCACCGTGAAGATATCCGAGTGTAGAGTTCGTGTGCTTGGTGGTGGTGGTGCTTGGACTTCTTCCTCCTCTTCTTCTTCTTCGTCGTCGTCGTCTCCAACGTTGGATGCTCGATTAACCTCCTCGGAGAACATTTGAGATTCTAATCTCCGAATTTCGGTCTCGTATGCTCGTTGCTCTTGTGCTTCGAGCTCCTCGGCATACTTTCTAGAGATTTCTTCCGCCGCCAAAGCTCGAGCTTGTTTCGATCCGACTCGAGCTCTTCTTGTGTTTTGAGTATGTGTATCGTCGTCTTGGCGTGAGGCGGTGGCCTTCCCCTTTCCCTTGTCGGCACGAGATGAAGACATGATGATAATGGAAAGTGAGTGTGGAGATTGAGATATTGAAATTGAGAGAGTGGAGTGTAGATGGAGAGATGGAGTGGAGATGGAGAGTGAAGAGATGGATTGTAGTGGAGATGGGGTGTATAATGTAGATTGAGAGCTTGAGAGATTGAGAGATTGAGAGCTTGAGAGATTGAGATAATGAGATGGAGATGGAGAATGAGAGATTGTGTTGAGAATTGAGAGTGAAGATGGAGTGTGATAATGATGATGAATTTATAGGAGAAGAAGAATGGAGGAGGGAGAAGAAGGTGGGAAAAAATCAAAAAAAAGGGGGAGGAAACGGCTATATAGCCGTTGGAAACCGGCCCGAACCGGCGGTTTAGGCGGTTAACCGCCGGTCCCTAACGGCTCTCTTGAACCGGCGGTTCGGGGGTTGAACCGGCGGGCCCGAACCGCCGGTTAACCGCCGGTTACGGTTACCCCATGCCTTGAACCGTAACCGGCCCGTTTCTACACGGTTCCTTGCCGGTTCTTGAACCGTTGACCACGGTTCCGGGCCCGAACCGTTGACTCCCGGTCCGGTTCCGGTTCGGAACCGCCGGTTCGGTTAAAATGGGCATGTCTAAAGGGACCCTTGAATTTGTGTTAAAGAACCTCTTTTCTTAAATTTGTATGAACTTATGTAATCATATATCTACCTTTAGAACAAATTCGATTCACAAAGTAAATATAAATACTTGCAAAGTCACATATATACGAAAATTTCAACGTTATAAGGATAACAAACACAATAACCAGTTTACCCCAAATTTTAGTAATTATTTCAAGAGGCCATAAAATTATACATAGTAGTAACTACATAGCAATATTTTTTCTTTTTAAAGGAAAAAGTGAAACAACATAGATTTAATTTAATATAATCTCATGAGATCAGAGGATAGTACAGGAGGAGGATCCCTCGGAATCGGCGGCGGCGGCGGAGGCGGAATCGACGCCGGGCCAGGATTTGCAGTTGCAGTGTTGACCATCGGGAATCTGCTTGTGCACCGCCGCGACGTGGAGGCCGCAGCCTCCCCAGCTAGTTTTGCCGCATTTTGAGCATTTCACTTGGTAGCACATCTCTCTCTATCTCTCTCTGGAATTGAAATAAAGTGCAATGGAGTGATGAAGAAGGAAGGCGAGAGACGGTTTTATATTACGGTATTTACGGCGTTCATTATAATATAGAAAGTTGTATTGTATTAGTACTATGTTGTGTGCTATGTTGTTCAGTTGTAGATATCAATGTTTGATTATATTTGTTCCTATGGTCGGCCGAATTAATTGGGCTGCCATAAAATTAATTATTGCTTTTCTCTCCACTCTATCTACTTATTTGTTTTATTAAAATGATTTATTATTTTAAAATTTAAATCAATTTCAATTTATTATATAAATATATAAATTTAATTTCATTTTTATTCAGTCAATAAATATGTAAATTTATGATTTTTTATTTTTTTGTATAACAATCTTTTCAATATGTACTTTTTCAAAGGCTTAACATACATTTTTTTTGGCATTGGACTCTTTCATTAATTAATAGAAATATTAGTTAATCTGTTACTATTTTTTTGACAAAAAAAGGATAAGAAGACGACTACATGTGCTATGATTCGTTGTTTGAGATTATAATTCAAGAACACTGTTTAAAAGTAAAGTTATCCAGTGTAAGTATGCTCGTTCGATTTAAAAAATTCAATACGACACTTCATACACATAAGACAAAAAAAAAATTAAAGGTCTTATACTCATTATGCATGACATTGAATATGAGTATTCAATACTTTTTTTTTTTTTTATTCAATACTTAAGATGGGGATGTTTAGTACCTAAAATGTCACTTAAATAGGGTCAAATCTCTCGTCGGATTATATGCATGTCAGTATATATCGAAAATGAAATCGTTCAATTTCAAATCAATTTAAGCATGATCGAAAGTTGTCATATGAAAAATGAGAAAGAATTATAAATTGATTTGTTTATCAATCTACTTGAAAATTATAAATAAAAAAATATCATATACCTATGCACTTATTGGGTAAATTGTAAAGATGAGAAAAAATTGAAAGTATATATATGAATTAACCATTTTAGATAAATAAAGCCCCAGCAAAAGTAATTACTAATTTTAGCCCAGCCCAATTAGTAGGGCCCACTCAATCAAGCGCAGTTAACGTCCTCTTCTCCATTAATCGGCAGTGAAGAAGCTCGCAATTCCTCTCCTCATTCTAAGAAGAAATTGTGAAAATTTTCGAGAGAAGCACACCACTACCATAGATTTTGCAGATCTGCTGTAATTGAAGGTGAGGTACTTTTTCCCATCTGATAATGTGTGTTAGGTTATACATAAAGTAATTTAGTATAATTGTTTAGAACGAATTTTATGAAATTTCTGGTCCTCAAAACAGTTTTAGCTGTTTTTGGTTATTACTCTAATATTGAAAATTTTCCGCCATCGCCTGAATTTATCCTTAAAATGTTAGTGATTCATCTAAAAATTGTAGTATTATTTTTTTTAATGATATATTTGGGGAAGTGTATTTTATTTGTTGTGTTATTCAAGCTCTGATGCGAAAAAGTTATGTCAGAATCAATCAATATTGAAGCTAGGTATACTCTATGCTTCGCTTGTTGTAGGGTTATTTCTGTGTTTTGTTTTGAGATTTTTGGTGATATGTGATGAATTAGGCATCGTTGATTTTTTATGTGATTCTGTACAAAATGATAGGCTTTGGTGAGAATTAAATATTTTAATCAGAAAAAGCTATCTTGTAATGAATCTTAACATATCAGTTGGTTATATGAAACACTAGTGGAGAAACTGTATACTTCATTATTAAATTGTTATGTTTGTGGTGAAAGGAACTGTATAATTCTCTTTCTGATTGAAGGAAGTATGCATTTCAACCTTTGCTGCTGAAAGAACTCCAAGTAAAGCAGAAAATCATATAACATGCAACACAACAAACAAACCTTAAGCAGAAGTAATTATGTCTTAAGAAGCAGAAGCAGCTTTATATATTAAACTAAATTGAATAATATTTGAATTTGAGAGATGAAGTGACTTTCGAAAATGCAGTCATGGAAATCAGCATGCAAATTTGGTAATACGAAAAAGAGGAGGTTCTCATTTACAAATTGAATGAGGTTTTAAACTCAGATCATTTTAGGCCGGAAAACTTAGATCCACAATTTGGTATTATAGTATATTATATCGATGTCTTTTTTAAATGGAAGTCCAGATTAGGGCTACATAATCTTCAGCTATTGCATTTTGTAAAGGTTTATGATGTCTTGTGTGGCCAATTTGTTCTGGGACTATGGATTGATTTGAGATTCTTTAGAATATGCAAATAGTGATTTCTTTGTTTAATGTTGTTTTTGTTCTTTAGTGAGAGCGATAATGGGGCTGGTGTGGTTGGAAGCGATGTTGCCTCTGGGAATCATAGCAGGGATGCTATGTGTTATGGGGAACGCTCAGTATCACATCCACAAAGCTGCTCATGGCCGTGTTCGTATCCCCTCCTTCCTCTTTCCTCCCCACTTTTGAATTATGATGCCACTAACTCTGAAACTTCCTTACATATGTATGTGTGGCAGCCCAAGCACATCGGGAACGATATGTGGGATGTGGCTATGGAGAAACGCGACAAGAAAATCATCGAGATGCTCTCTTCATCCCCTGCTTCCAACTGATGTATGTTCGTCCTTCTTATATTAATTATCAATTTATATCTTCATTATTTGATATTGTTTCTCCTCTGTAGATTTACTTCTTACACGATTTCCATCTGATATGGAATAAACCTTTGTGTATATTACTCAAGTCAATCTGATAGTAAGTTAGTAACTGCACTGCTAGAACTTTAAGACTCCTTGCCCATTGTTGACACATAATTTCATTGCCTATTCCCTAGTAGATCAATCGATCCTGTTTCTTCGAGCTGAGCTGAGAGTATGCTTGGTAGACTTACTCTTTCAAGCAACAGTATATTTCTTTTATGTTTGTCTAAAAGTCAAGCTAAACAAATCTGAGTCACCCTGCCTTCCTCATCTTGTCTTGAAAGTGCTTCTTCCTTCTACATGAAATAGAAATTGTAGGTCTGAGTTTAGTAAAATTGGGCGTGTTTAATTAATTCTGTAAGACTTAATTTGGCTTCTTGTTTTGTTGTGATGCAGTTAAGTTAACCACAGCTTGGTTGCTTCTTGGAATTAATAAGATGGAAATGCATATGCTGGGGAGATGTTGTTTAACATCAAAGTCTATCATTAGTTTAAATCCAGTTGGTTGGTTGGTTGGGATATTAATTTCTGTTTGATATGAAAAATCTGAACAAAAACAGCATATATTTCTGTTACCTTTTTCCTTGCAATTTGTTATCATAAACCAAATAGACTCTCTATTGCAGATTGTTATTATCAAAAGTGAAAATGAGGCTTAGGCGCAGTTTGGCAATGATTTATTCACTCCGTCCCATTAACAATTCTATGCAAAATTATGATCATTTATGTGCATTAAAAGCTTTTGATGTTGTACTAAATAGAAACTCAATTCTATGCAAAATAAATATTATATAGCATGAAAATTTTAATAAATAACTCTAAATAAAACCACATCTTATGAAAAAGAACACTTCAATTTTTATTAAGAAAATTTCCAAAAAATACCATCATATTTTTACCATGTATAAAACTTATCAAATCTCATAATTTAAGAATATGATCGGTTACATTTCAAATTAAGGTACAATACTAACCTCAGTAACGACATGAATTATATTAACCTCATTAACCACATGAATTATATTAGAAAGTCAAGATCATGATAAATTAAAAAATCAAAGGTGTAGATTCATTCCTATTTCTCCTCTAATATGTGATTCTCATTTGATATAGATAAAAAAAATAAGAATAAATCTACACTCTTAATTTAATGAATTAGATGGTTAAGATTGGTTTTTGAATTGTGTTTCAATTTTTGAATGAAAATTCAAAATAATTAATAAGGGGCAATAATGTATTTTGCACTATAATTGTAACTGCATCCATGATTTTAGGAACAACATGTTTAAGGGGTAAAAAATTAAAATATCTTTCTAATGTAATATTATATTAGTCAATACGTAATACATATGACATGTATTTAATATGTTACGTAAACTTTACAACGCATATGACATGCATTTAATATGTAGAAAATTAATATAACATTTGATAATAGTAAAATAAATATGAAAAATAAACCATAATCCAATACATGTGAACCCTAAATGAGAAATGATTAAATATAAGTATTATGTAAAATAAAATTTAAATTATTATAAAGATTTTAAAATATAGTTACATGCCTGAAGTGCCAAAACTCAATGCATAATTACTTTGATT
This sequence comes from Leonotis leonurus, assembly GCA_026898415.1. Classification (NCBI taxonomy): domain Eukaryota; kingdom Viridiplantae; phylum Streptophyta; class Magnoliopsida; order Lamiales; family Lamiaceae; genus Leonotis; species Leonotis leonurus. The sequence continues at coordinate 1,462,049 of JAPKLX010000037.1, read as the reverse complement.
AGTGATGAATATAATTTTGATCTTATTTTTTAAAATAATTCGATATAATAAAATTTTAATGTACAAGAAAGAAAAAAAAAAAAAATCGCTTCCTAAATTAATTCATATTGTTATCCTAAAAAATGACTAATTTGGACTTAAATTCCGGACCCAAAAATCTTCTTCTCTTTCTTCCTACTTATATATATAGTTGTTGCAATTTTGGGAGAAGATTTCTAAACGTATTCACTCACTGAGTCACCCGCTCAAAACACACAAACGCTAACGCTTCGATTTCTTCTGATTCTCACGATGAGTACGATGAAATTTTGCCGTGAATGGTTCGCATTGCTTTCCTTCTCGATCCTAATAGCTTTTGTTTTTTATGAAATAAGTTATTTCAAGCGATATCTGAATTGCTTTTGTTGTTGTTTGAGCAGCAATAATATATTGTATCCCAAGGAAGACAAACAACGGAAGATTCTGCTGTATGCTTGCCGCAACTGTGATCATCAGGTGTGTAATGCCTTCGTGGTGTATGACTTATCATGATTCTGCATTTTTAGAGTGTGATTCTTTTTTTTCTTTTCACGTTGGGTCATGATTTTTGGTGATGTTGAGTGAATATGATTATTTTGATTCAGTAAGGACTTGCGTATTGTATTGATGACGTCTTCATATTGTGCAAATGGCTGCCTTACAATCTCCAATTAATTCGTGTGTAAATTTCAGCGTGCTTGAAGAATTTTTCTTCTCTCTGTAAAGCAAATTTTAATTGATGACTCGTGCCGTATAGTGAGGGATATTTATGCTTATTGCGTTTTGAGGTGACGAATGCTGCACAGCAAGCATTACATATAGATTAAGGAGGGTGCATTTTGCGGATTTTCTTCAAACTTATTGTGGTTCTGATGTTAACGAGTATTTCCTCCCCTGTTCTAATTATATCTATTCTCCAAGATAGTTTTGAATGACTCCTCAAAATTTCTACTAGTGTAAAGATGTTGTAGTTGCTACTCTTGTTCGTCGTCTTTCCTATTTATTTTCGATATGACTCTAGTTTTAGGATGTTTGTTTGTTGCTATTTCATTTTCATCTGTCCCTTTTCTTATATATAGTATAAACTGAAGATAGTTAAGTGATGCTGCTTTGTTCAACTTGTGAATTATTTATCTCTGCCAATGATGAAGTCTGGTTTTGACAGGAGGTGGCTGATAACAATTGTGTGTATAGAAATGAGGTACACCATTCTGAAAGAGAGCGCACTCAAATCCTGCATAATGTGGCTGCAGATCCAACGCTTCCGCGAACGAAATCAGTCCGCTGTGCAAGTTGTGGCCATGGAGAAGCTGTTTTCTTTCAGGTATCTCTTGTGTATGACAAGTTCAGATACGTACATTTGTTATATTTGCTTCGTAATCGTAGTAGAGTATACATTTATGAAATTATGGTCTTAATTATATCAGGCATGTCTCAGACTGAATTTCTTGTGATCGTTATCTAAAAGTTTAGTGTGGATGTTGTTATATACTGCAGTGCTGGTTAAAAGCTTAATCATGTGAACAGGCATAAGATTTGAAGTCCTGAGCCTGCTTATGAATTTTGAAAGTGAATGTCACTGCAATGAATGTATGGTGCAGGCAACTGCTAGAGGAGAAGAAGGAATGACGTTGTTCTTCGTTTGCTGCAATTCCGCTTGTGGCAATCGCTGGAGAGATTAATTTTGCATCTTATGCATGCTACTTTTATCCCCTGCTTCCAACTGATGTAGGTTTGTCCTCCTTATATTTATTAACTATTATCAATTTATATCTTCATTATTTGGTATTGTTTCTCCTCTGTAGATTTACTTAATTTGGCTTCTTCTTGATTTGTTGTGATGCAGTTTAGTTAACCACAGCTTGGTTGCTTCTTGGAACTAACAATATGGAAATGCATATACTATGCTGTTGATGTTGTTTAACATCAAAGTCTATTATTAGTTCAAATCACACAGTTGGTTGGGATAATTCTGTTTGATATGAAAAATCTGAGCAAAAACAGCATAGATTTCTGTTCCTTTTTTCCTTGCAATTTGTTATCATAAACCAAATAGACATCGTTACCGTCTAAAAATTCAATCACAATGAATTTTTTTAAGGGAACCTTTACTAAAGTGGATAATATTAGAATTATTAGTTGTAATTATATTTAGATATTAAGGCTATATTAGTCTTTTTATGTCTTGTATTTTGTTTATGTATTGAGATTGACCGTATGTGAACTATTGATTGAATTGGTATTATTGAAGTTATTATTTTCCTTCCAAATGTTTCGTTTAACATGGTATCAGAGGAAAATTTAGAGTAGGATCTGGTTCTCACCTCCGGCATAGTGAGGAGCGCCGTTGTCCGACGAGTCTACGGTTGAAAGATCGGCCCCGGAATCCGCGCGTGTGGCATTCACGCGCCGCCGACGTCTGCCGCGAGTGCTGCGAAGATCTGTTCCCACGAATCTGTTTGTGCATCCTCGGCAACCGCACGTTGGCCGTTCGGGCGGGTGCGGTGCAGATTCAAGAAGCTTCTTGAAGATGGGGTGGAGCTTTAATTTGAAAGGTTGTTGTTGATTTCCACTTAAAGAGATTTGTTTGCTTGGGCTGTTTTGTCTTTATAAGGAAATGCAGTTTGAAAATTTTGTTTGTTTTTTTTTTGTTGTGCTCCCGCTGTAGAAAGTTTCAATGTTTGGTTTCTTTCGTTAGGTAGATGATAAAGATTATAGTTTGCTCTAGTTTTTCTTGTTCTTTGAACAGAGTTGCCTAAAAAAAAAAAAAAAAAAGAAGAAGAAGAAGGAGGTTATGTCGTAATTGAGAAATTCCATAGGCCCTTTTCCTTGTTTCCTTGCCATTGTTAGTGAAGAAGGGGGAGAGAGTTTGTGAGGTAGTGGAATCTTGATATGTCTCCCAATGCAGATACTTTTGCTTCCATTAGTCCTTCACATTCCATATCTGTTGCCACAGCTGATGGAACTCATTTATCATCTTCTGGAATTGGTCGTGTCATCTCACATAATATCTCTCTTCCAAATGTTTATCATATTCCTAACCTTGCCTTGAATTTAGCTTCTGTTGGTAAAATTTGTGATACGTATCATGCTGAAGGAGATTGGGACAGGCCATAGGCAGGGAGGACTATACATTTTGGATCATCTTCGACCCCCAGGGGTTGCTGCCTCTACTGTTGACTTGTCCAATTTTCGTTTGAATCCGTCATCTTCTAGCTTTTATTTATGGCATTCCCGTCTTGGACATGTTTCTTTTTCTCGTTTAAACTATATGGCTAACAATGGATCCTTAGGGTTCATTAAGAGCCATGACATTTCTTCTTGTAGTGGATGTAAACTTGCCAAGTTTTCCGCATTACCCTTTCATCACAGTAATTCTGTTTCCCATTCTCCTTTTGACTTAATACATTCTGATGTTTGGGGACCCTCCCCTATTGCCACAAAAGGGGGGTCAAGATATTATGTCTCGTTTATTGATGATCATACTCGATATTGTTGGATTTATCTTATGAAGCATCGCTCTGATTTTCTAGGAATTTATCAAGCTTTCCGTGCTCTTGTCAAAACTCAATTTTCATATGTTATTAAGTGTTTTAGGTGTGATTTGGGCGGGGAATACACTTCCAATAGCTTCAGAGAGTTGCTTGCTAGTGATGGTACTATACATCAAAGTTCTTGCACTGACACACCTCAACAAAATGGTGTGGCAGAAAGAAAGCATCGCCACATCATAGAAACAGCCCACTCTCTGCTTCTGTCTGCCTCTGTTCCAAGTGAGTTTTGGGGAGAGGCAACACTTACCTCTGTTTACTTGATAAATAGAATTACATCTGCTCTTACCTCTGGTGTGTCTCCTTTTGAGAAACTTTTTGGCTATGCTCCTGACTACACTCATCTGCGTGTCTTTGGATGTGCTTGCTTCGTTCTTCGCCCTCAAGTTGAACGCAACAAGTTATCTTCTCGTTCTGCCTTATGTATTTTTCTAGGTTATGGGGAAGGTCAAAAAGGTTATCGATGTTTTGATCCTGTTAGTCACAAGTTGTATGTATCTCGTCATGTATTTTTTATCGAGCACATTCCTCTATATTCCATTCCTTCATCTCCTAATAATGTCACCAGATCTGACCTCATACATGTTGACCCGTTTGTTGAACATGTCGGCACTAATGATGATGTTCCCAATGATATTGTCCAACCTGCCTCTCCTGCTCCCTCTCCACCTCCTGTGAATGTGGATCTACCTATTCGTCGTTCTACTCGTGTCAGCAAGTCTACTCGTCTTCCTGATTTTGCTTATTCTGCATATTCTCCTTCTTTCACTGCTTTTCTTTCTTCAATTCACAAAATTGTTGAACCCACCTCCTACAAGGAGGCTTCTCTTGATCCTTTGTGGCAACAGGCTATGGATGATGAACTTCAAGCTCTGTACAAGACTGATACTTGGGATTTGGTACTCCTTCCACAAGGAAAGCATGCCATCGGTTCCCGATGGGTATATAAGATCAAAACAAAGGCAGATGGATCTATTGAGAGGTATAAAGCAAGGCTGGTTGCTAAGGGGTTTTCACAGCAATATGGTCTAGATTATGAAGAAACATTTGCTCCTGTTGCTAAAATGACTACAGTTCGCATCCTTATTGTTGTTGCTGCTGTCCGTCAGTGGGATCTCTCTCAGATGGATGTCAAAAACGCCTTCTTACATGGAGATCTTATTGATGAAGTCTATATGACTCCTCCTCCAGGGGTCTCTCACAAGGCTGGATATGTTTGTCGGCTAAAGAAGTCTTTGTATGGTCTCAAACAAGCTTCTCGCTCTTGGTATGACACATTCTCCATTGCTCTTACTTCTCTTGGTTTTCGTATGAGTGAATATGATCATGCACTCTTTGTCAAGACCTCTGATACTGGTTCTATCCTTCTATCTCTATATGTTGATGACATGATCATTACTGGGAGTGACACTACTGGAATTTCCTCCTTGAAATCAGATTTGGCATCTCGTTTTGAAATGAAAGATTTAGGTCCTCTTCGATATTTTCTTGGTATTGAGGTTTGTAAGTCCCCTAGGGGGTACCTATTATCTCAGTCCAAGTATATTGCTGACATTCTTAATCGTGCTCATCTTACTGACACCCGTATCACTGACACTCCCATGGAAGCTAATGTTCGGTACTCCACATCTGATGGATTACCTCTGGAGGATCCTACCTTGTACCGCACCATTGTTGGGAGTCTAGTCTACCTCACTATTTCTCGCCCGGATATTGCCTATGTTGTCCACATTGTTAGTCAGTTTGTCTCTTCTCCTACCACAGTTCATTGGTCTGCTGTTCTTCGTATTCTTCGTTATCTTCGAGGTACGATGTTCCACAGTCTCTTGTACTCTACCACTTCATCTCTTGAGCTTCGTGCTTTCTCTGATGCTGATTGGGCTAGTGATCCTATTGATCGAAAATCTACTACTGGAATTTGTGTTTTTCTTGGTGATTCTCTTATCTCTTGGAAGAGTAAGAAACAAAAGGTTGTTTCTCGATCATCTACAGAAGCCGAGTATCGAGCCATGGCCTCTACTACCACTGAGATTATTTGGCTACGGTGGTTACTCTCTGAAATGGGTGTATCCATCCCTAACCCGACCCCAATGTATTGTGACAATAAGAATGCTATCCAGATTGCTCACAACTCTGTCTTTCATGAACGTACTAAACACATTGAGATCGATTGCCACTTCACTCGACATCATTTGCAGCAGGGGACACTTGAGCTACCTTTTATTGCCTCTTCTTCACAGATTGCCGATTTATTCACTAAGCCCCTTCCGCTTCCTCGTTTTCGTGCTTTGGTTGGCAAACTTTCGATGCTCGTTGCAGCGACATCTTGAGTTTGAGGGAGGATATTAGAATTATTAGTTGTAATTATATTTAGATATTAAGGCTATATTAGTCTTTTTATGTCTTGTATTTTGTTTATGTATTGAGATTGACCGTATGTGAACTATTGATTGAATTGGTATTATTGAAGTTATTATTTTCCTTTCAAATGTTTCGTTTAACAGATAAATCATGGGATAAAATAATATAGGATGTTCTCGTTCTGGTATCTACTTTGTTAGGGTTTGGTCTATGAAATGTTTCAAATTCATTGATTTATTGCAACTATATGTATCATTTCAAATTCTTTGATTCAAGGAGTAAGAAATTCGTCATCTAAATATAATAAATTACTTTTCTTAAGCCCACAAGTGTTTTCTTAATCTGCAGACCTTTTTTGTCACTTTTAATAGAATGTATGGAGTATATTTTTACTGGGCTGAACGAAAAATTGATCATATAAATACGATGTATGACGAAGATATTTATTATTTAGTTGAGTGATTTCACTTATTATAAATAAATAAAAAATTGAAACGTAAAGATATTTTATGGATACATGAAATATAACATATCACTATTTAGTACTCTCTCTGTTCGACTAAGCTTGACATAATTTCTTTATTTGTGTCATACTTATTGGGACGGAGGGAGTAATATTATATTATATAATCTAGTTTTTAAGGAGGTCTTAAATTTACATGTAATATATTGGATAAGTTCTCCCAAAGAACGGATAGAAATGAATGTTCTCAAAAAAGCAAGTAAAGTCAACCGTCTCTCGAAATTTACATGTAATATATTATTGGGACGGTGGTGACCTTTTGACTGCTTTTCAACATTAGCTATACATCTGCTTTCTCGAAAAGTTTCCGTTATCCTCTTCAAACAATGACTCCGTTCTTCTCCCTTTAAAAAGTGGCGCACCAAGATAAGTGAAAGGTAATTTACGGGGAGTCAAGCCCGTAGTTGAGAGACAGAACTGCATCTCCGTGAGTTTACAATTTTTAATATGTCGTGAAATTATAATGTTTCTCTTTGAAAGTATAACATTCCTATATATGACGGACAGATTAACGTATTCGCGATTGATATGTCAATACATATAAATATACGAGTCACTATAATTTTTATTTTTTTATATAAAATAAATATTAAATTATATTCTAAATAATAAATCAATACACTAGGGCTCCGTTTGGTACGCAGGTTGAAGCAGGTTAGGCAGAAATCATCCTGCTTCAACCTGCGTTTGGTAGCATTTTAAGTAAACCAAGCGGCCCGATATTAAATCACGGCCCGTTCTTAATTCTACTATTACAGCAGGTTGTGTAACCCACCAAATAGGTGATATTATTTTAAACCATCTGGAACAGTGTCATTGTCAGCGATCTCTGAGTGTCAGCGATCTCTGAGTGTGCGTTATTTTGTTCGTAAAATGAACAATTATATGTTGAAACACATTGTCAGCGAACTCCGAGTGTCAGAGACCGCTGACACCAGTGGCATTTCGGTAATTTTTAACTAGTTCTTATCTTGTCTACCAAATGGACCAACATATTATAATTAACCCCTCATATCCTAACCCACCACATTATTTTAAACCTATCCACCCATATCCTAACTTGGCTACCAAATGGACCCTAGGGAAGGGATTATAATCCACACTCCACTCTAGCATAGTATAATAAGCCCGACCGACATGGTCAAATTCCGGGCTGGATTTTAATCCCGGCCCGGCCCGAGTATTTTGCCGCCCTCTAGAGTACAAAACTACAAAGTGGTGATGAGCTCAGCATCCACCATGCACATGTACATACATACATTTCTTCACACTTGCATCATATGATATATAATATTATTGTATCTACAGATCAAGAAATGGACTGGTCAAATAATCCAATCAGTTTCCAGTCCTCTGTCGCAATCTCCACAAAGAAATACGTACCATATTTTCAAACTCAAACAAGCATGGCTGGACTATGAATGATTACATGACCCCCACACCCACCTTGACTTTCTTCAAATAGTGCAGCTCAAGAAAAAGGTAGTGTGCGATGAAGAGCAGAGGTGCAGAGGCAGTGGGTGGCCAAGAGATCAAGAAATCGGAGATGGGTTTTGAAGAAAAAGGCGAGCTGAGTAATAATAACCAGAAGATCAGGAACAGGAGAAAGAAGAAGAAGAAAGGGTACACGTGGATCCCAAGATTCCCATGTACGAGGTTAAACGACGACGTTTACGGCGGTGGCATGGACGTTTTTAACTTGAAGGATCAATCGGCAAAGCATCTGATTGTTATGGTGAATGGGATTATTGGGAGGTTTTCTTCTACCAACTTTACAGATTAGTGTGAATTGATGAATGCTCGTAGCATTTATGATTAGGGGATTTATGGCTAGGGATTGAGAGCTCTTAACAACTTCATTGTTATTGCATATTTGTGCAGTGCTCAAAACTGGAGATATGCTGCGAAGCAGTTTGTGAAGGCTTATCCTAGTGAAGTTATAGTACATTGTGAGCTTCATGTTCTTGTTTCATTCTGTATAATACCCATCTCCATAGTCTTGATTCATCTCGAGTTAATGGTACCTTATGATTGATTGCCATAGATGATTGGTTAGGTTTCTTTGTTATGAATAGCTACTTGAACAGTTGAACCAATACAGGATTAGGTGTTATGATTGGTTTGTAACAAGCAATTTCATCACAAGATTAGGTGTTCTGAATAGCTGTTTTAGTTTGTGAAGGCTTATCAATAGTCTTGATCTGTCTCAAGTTATCGGATTGATTGCCATAGATGATTGGTGAGGTTTCTTTGTTATGAATAGCCTACTTGAATCAATACAAGATTAGGTGTTTGATTGATTCGTAACGAGCAATTTCATCTCCCTGAGTAACTATCGAATCAATACAAGATTAGGTGGATATCTACACAAGATTAGATGTTATGATCAATTTGTAGCAAGAAATTTATCTCTTAGAATAACTACTTTAAGAAAACAAGATCAAGAGTTCTTCTCCTTAACTATTGTTTCCTTGTAACTTGTTTCTTGATCGTATATGTGCTGCAAAATGTTTAATGAGTGAAGAATTCTTTCTCTCTTTCATTTTTTGTCTAGAGGGAACCTATTATGTCCTTTTCTTGATGTCTTGAGTAGAACTAGACGTGATAGAAATTGGTCCTAATAGAGTTGCTATATCCAGGCAGTGAATCGAATTCTTCGATGTTAACACTGGATGGAGTTGATGTTATGGGGAAGAGATTAGCTGAGGAGGTAATGTTGTACATTTCTATATATCACAATCTCCTCAAGAATCGACGTACGTTTGGCTTAGTTTTTGTCTTGCATCTTCTATCAAATCAAGAACACATGATCAGAGCTTTTAGTTGTATAATTGTAGGTGATTTCTGTTATCAGTCGTCACTCAAATCTCGAGAAGATTTCTTTCGTGGGTCACTCTCTTGGTGGCCTGGTAGCAAGGTATGCTGTAGCTATTCTATATGAACAAGAATCGATGAAAAAAGGTGCTGATGAAAATGGTGAACGTGGAGGAGACGAGCTTAGCAAATCCTATGTAGAAAAGGAGACGAGAGGGAAAGTAGCTGGACTCGAACCTATGAATTTTATAACCGTAGCAACACCTCATCTTGGAGCTAGAGGTCATCAACAGGTACTCCTTATTTGATGTTTCTTCTTTCTCTCTCACTCTCTGCATCTCGTGTTTGGATCACTTCCATCGATCAAGCTTTTCTTGCATAAGGATTGTTACCGTGGAATGCCAAATCGTTGCAGATCCCAGTGCTATGCGGTTTCCGCACTTTTGAGAAAGCAGCATTGCGTGCTTCAAGTGTACTTCGCAGGACAGGGAAGCATTTATTCTTGAAGGACAATGACAACGGGAAACCTCCACTTCTGCTTCAAATGGCCCGTGATTCCGACGAACTTAAGTTCATGTGAGTCACCTTTCTCTTCAAGTTTCAAAATCTTGCATACTGAAATTTATGATTCTAAATCTTTTTCCAGATCGGCGCTGCAGTCGTTCACAAGGCGCGTCGCCTATGCAAATACCAGCTTCGACTGTATCCTTCTTTTCTTTCAATCAATACTATATACCATCAAGTATCTATGAACATATATATGTGTGTGTGTGTGTGTGGTTTGAAGCCTTGACGCTTATAATAGATGTTGTTGGTTGGAGTTCATCATCGTTGCGTCGCACTAATGAGCTCCCGAGGGCAAGGAATCTCGTGAAAAATAGCAAGTACAGATACATTTTTCATGAAGACACACCAAAAACTGCCGATACTCCAATCGTGCCTTCTGAAACCGAGGTCTCGAGAGGAAGGATAAGCGAAATTGAAGGTTTCTCTCATTCACAAACTTTCTATTTAGGGTTTCATCATATTATGATTCTTGTTCATCTTCACTAACTTTCGTTTAAACGTAGAGGCGATGATCAGAGGACTAACGCGGCTGAGTTGGGAGCGAGTAGATGTCGATTTCAGTAAGACTATACAAGGGCTCTGCGCCCACACCACTATTCAGGCAAGTATCGTACTCCATTACGTGATCGTGTTAAACATATCATTTCTCGACTATTGAGAGCGAGTCTTGCTTCGTTTCGTAGGTTAAAACTTACTGCATCAACTCTCACGGAGCCAACGTGATACGACACATGATCGACAACTTCCGACTATAAGAACTCTTGTTGGAATGTGATCAAATTTAGTTATCTTTTTGGGAAACAATCTAAGATTGGTGAAGGCTCTTTGAAGCTATAGTTTAGAGGCATGAATATAAGAAAAGTCACACACAAGTGTGACCAAGAAAATTATATATGGGAAATAAAAGGTTATACCAAAGGCTTTGTTGCATTAGATTTGGAATTGTAATGCAAACCCTAAGTTTCAATCAAAACTCTTTATTTTTCTTCTTTTTGTTAATTTTATAGTTCTTGATCACTAGTGAATAAATGTGTATGATATATAGTCATAACTATAATCCTTAACTTTATCTAATAATTACCTCAAAAATGGTAAGATATAATTTGCTCTATCTCTATGCTTATTTAACAATTCGTTTAGTATTTGTTATATTTATGATTTCAATCCATTTGGAACAATGGTGAATTAAATTCTCTTATAATTAAAAGTAGGGGTTTTATAATGCGAAAGATTGGTTGGTTAAATTTGTTAAATTTAAATAGATAAGTAATGTATGATTTTCCAATGATAATTAAATTAGGCATAATTAAGTTACATGATATTTTTAGTCTTCAAATTTAGAGATTATTTATTTTGTAAATGAATATTCTAAATTAAAATTATACAATGCACATAAAATATAATACAATACATCCTATTAAACATAGATATTGATATCTAATCTATATATATAATAAAGCTAAATTTTCCCCCACTTTTTTTTCCCGCCTAAAAATTCTAACGCCAAGTATAATTACATTAATTTTATTTTGCCATAATGATGTTACATAGAGTGTTTTCGGTTCCCTATGCGCCTATGCCGTTTCTTTCTCCAAGATTTTTATTATTATATAATTATTATTTTCTTTTTATGTTTTAACTTTTCCATATTCAATGTTGTTTTCTTAATTATTATATGTAGTTGTCAATTAATTATTTGTCTAAATTATTTTATTTTTGTTACTAAACTACTTCATCCATCCCGCTAAAAGCGGCTTGCTTTCCTTTTTGGGTTGTCCCACTGTTAATGGCTTGTTTCCTTAAATAGTAAAAAATTACTTTTTAAAAAGTGTGGATCGTACCACTTTTTCTACTTTTACACTACTCCTTAATCTACGTGCAAAAAAAAAAACAATCCATAAATAATGGGACGGAGGGAGTATATTTGTATTATAAGACCATCTAAATATAAAGTTATGAACTTGCCTACTTTATTTATAATACAATCTGGACAAATTTTAATTCTTTTTTATTTTATGAATAAAAGAGTGAGCTGTATTAAAATTAAGATTTTAATTTATTGTTCTGTTTATAAATGAATACTGATACAAAAAAGAATATAAAAAGTTGGAATTAAATAAAGCATTAGCAGCAATCAACTGATAGAAATTTAAACAAAAGCCTTGCTCCATTTCTTTTTCCAAAATTTATATTATTATATTATTATTATTCTCTTTTGTGTCTTCAATTTTTCTACATTTAGTGTTCTTTTAATTATTCTCTATTTTCGTATTATTACTCATTAATAAATAAAAATGAGTATTGTAGATGAGTAGAAGTAGTGAGAAAAATAATGTGTGATTTTTGTTTCTTGCTTTCTATTTATCATTTTTAATTTATATTAGCATAATTTTCTATTTATTGAAAATTGATTAGATGCTAAAAATATTAGCATAATTATATTCCATTAATATTTTTCTCTATAAATTTAAAGTATTTTTATAAAGTTATAAAAATAATGGGACGGAGGGAATATATTTGTATTATAAGGCCATCTAAATATAAAGTTATGAACTCGCCTACTTTATTTATAATACAATCTGAACAAATTTTAATTCTTTTTTATTTTATGAATAGAAGAGTGAGCTGCATTAAAATTAAGATTTTAATTTATTGTTCTATTTATAAATGAATATTGATACAAAAAAGAATATAAAAAGTTGGAATTAAATAAAGCATTAGCAGCAATCAACGGTTAGAAATTTATACAAAAGCCTTGCTCCATTTCTTTTTCCAAAATTTATATTATTATATTATTATTATTCTCTTTTGTGTCTTCAATTTTTCTACATTTAGTGTTCTTTTAATTATTCTCTATTTTTGTATTATTACTCATTAATAAATAAAAATGAGTATTGTAGATGAGTAGAAGTAGTGAGAAAATTAATGTGTGCTTTTTGTTTCTTGCTTTCTATTTATTATTTTTAATTTATATTGGTGTTGAAAATTGATTAGATGCTAAAAAATATTAGCATAATTATATTCCATTAATATTTTTCTCTATCAATTTAAAGTATTTTTATGATTTTCATTTCCTCAATATTATGACTTTTAATAACTTTCAATAAAATTGATGAGGTGATTTTTTTTTCGATATTTTGTTAAT
>JAPKLX010000037.1:1297576-1449060 GCA_026898415.1 Leonotis leonurus | reverse complement strand
TATGAAATATAACTTAATACAAATTATTAATGTAATAATTTCATATACGTTAAGAATATTTTTTATATAAGTGATATACAATAAAATAGTATATAAAATTTATTTCAACCATTGAAAATAATAATATTGTGTAATTTTATATTTAAATCATTTAAAATATATTTCTTTATATATTATGAAATATAACTTAATACAAATTATTAATGTAATAATTTCATATACGTTAAGAATATTTTTTGTTCTAAAAAAAATATTATAATTTATTAATTAAAATATTTTAATTTAAATAATTTAAAATAATATAAAATAATACTCCATCCGTCCCGCTATTTCCGTCCTGTTTAATTAAAATAATACACTCATTTGAATATAAAATAGGACGGAAATAGCGGGACGGAGGGAGTACATATCATAATAATTGAAAAAATATTATTTTAGCCGCACGGGAGCATCACTAGTATTGTAAAAAAAGGTTCCATTAATATTATCACATCTATAATTCAGCATCAACAAAAATGTAAATGTAGCTATCAAAGGATGAACATTAATATTTTGTTTTCGTTATTATAAAAAAACATCCTTTTCAAATATAGTCATAACATCACGAATTTTAGATCAACAACACAACATCAAGCTTTATAAGAAGTTGAGTAGTTGACTACCATATGTGGAGAGATTCTTGATCTAAATATGAAAAAAAGAACTCACCCTTTCCGAATACACGACAAGTTCATCGATTCGCTCCCAAAAATAGTTAGAGATCGGCCGATAAATATCAGTACAAATGGTTCACAATAGTTTTGAAAGAACAATTAGATTACCTTTGTCAGAATGAAGCATCAAAAGTATCTCACTGATTCTTCGTCTTGACTTGTTGATGTGAATTCCACTGCAACGACATCCAGATTATGGACGTTCCTGTAAGAAAAGAATTTTGGGTCGAAGGGAATTCTCCGATTTAGGATAATAAAGAGAATTTTTAACCTGGAGGGATGGATTCACATGCATGTATGTGTCTGTGATGAAGGTTTCTACTAAAAAATAGACTGAATTATAGGTTGGTTTTTCTTATAATGATGCTGAAATCTCGAAGAGAATCACATATATCGTATTGCTAAGTCAAATTTATAAGATAATAACTACAGGATTAATGGAATTAGACCGATATAGAGTTCCAAGTAAGAATCAAAGATATGTCAATTGATAAAAGCTAAGCTTTTATGTCCTTGATTGCAGATGAAATGTTGTGCCACTTGTTCGTTAAATAAATCGAACACAGCTTCTATAGTATCACATGTTATAGGCTTCTTACTGATTCTATGTACAGATACGATAGCAATGGAGGGATAAAGAGTGATGATAAATCTTGATCTTAAGTTATATGTAGAGGACATTACCAGCAAAAACGCCAACGGTTGTCAGATTTCCAATAGCCATTGTGTGGTAAATAAGATACTCTGATAAAAAATGGCCAAATGCATAGATGAAGGATAGGAATGTGGCCGTATATAGAGGCTTGTTATCGAGGTTGAATGCGCAAAGGTAGCAAAGAGTGCAAGTCAATAGCGTCCAAACTCCAAACGTGCGCCCATGAACTTCAGTCACTACAATGCCATAGAAGAGAAAAAAGTTTTTATAAGAGATAGCTAAAAAAGGATCAAGTAAGGTAACTGACTACGTGACTGCATCTTGTTTGTAATGCCAAAATTTGCAGATTTGTGAGATAAGGTAAAAGATACATATAACCAGTCTTTAGGTCTAAATATTAATCTCCCATCCAGAGTTGTTTCCAGCAGCTAGAACATTAATTCAACACGACTACGTTAGCTGTGAGCTTGATTGCTCAACTACATAATTGCATACCTAGTAATTTATCTTGCTTGTTTTTAGAAAGCAATGAAATCCTAAGAAAATTCGAAACTTGAGGAAATATAATTACGCCAAGAATGATTGTAGAGAAGCACCCGTAACCCGTTTGAGGCACAAAAAGCTAACCAAATGATGACTAAGTATAATATAAAGAAACAACTAACCATTCTTCATAGGATTTAATCTATAGTCTATTACTCGATCGGGTCTTGAATTAGTTCCACCGATCATATGATTACACACACACACACACACATATATACACACGTGCATTCGAAATCTTAACAAAGTGGTTCTCAAACCATTCAAAGTTCAGGATATATCCAATCAGATTCATATTGCAAGACTAAAACTACAAGGATATGAACTGCTATTAACTCCAATAATGAAGCAGCAATCCCACAAAAACCACTTGGTCTCTGCAAATTTTGCCTAAACTTTAAAGAAAGGTATACAAAAATCAATAATCAGAGATAGTTGCCCAAATCTCCATGAACAATTTACTACTGTACTCTAGACATATTTGTTCACACATCACAGCAATACCACTAGCTCATGAAATCGAGATCTACACAAATCAAAGAGAAACAAAATAGTCCCTCATCTTCGCCATAAACAATGCAATATGAATACTACGAGATCATAATCATCATCAACATCATATCTAATCAAATGGAAAGAAGCGAATAGAATAACGGAAGCAAAACATACTGGTGGTTTTGGAGTATACTGCGAGACGAAGAGCCCAAATGTCGAAGAATCCGAACCACACTGAAATTAATCGGAGCGAGCCCACAAGCATCAGCCACCACCCCAGCAACTTCATCTTGTCCCTCTCTGCCTTTAGCGCTGTATATTTGGACTGAGGAAATGATGTATGTGGATCTAAAATGGTTTAGAATAGGAAAAATAAGCAGTATGTGCATGAAACGGCGCCGTTTGTTTCATTATTTTGGAGCTTCCCTTACAGACTACAGTTGGGTTCTATACTTCAATTTAATCACCAACAATATAGGGATCAGTAGCATATAAAGATTGCATTTTTATTAAAAAACACAAAATCCCAACACAAATTCAAGCCACTATGTATGCAGATTTACATTCTGAAACAGAAAATTCATTTGCTGATTATTTTTATTTGTTTATTACTCTTAAAATTTTGATTTGTTTTTGAAGAAAAAGGTTGAATTAAATGAATCCAAGTTGGAGTTTCAAAGGGAAATATAGAAATTTGGTGTAAGCACTTATTTTTTTTGTAAAAGAATTGCGTCTTTTTATAATTTCCAATAAATTTAAAAAAAATTGAACAAATTTTATTCATCATTATATATAACTAGTATTTTTACCCGTGCAGTTGCACGGGAAATTATTTTTTGTTGTATATAATTTCATCATTTTAAAATATAGATAATTTTAATAAAATCAAACAATCCAGAAAAAAGTTATCTTATTATATATGATAAGTATTAAGTCTACATATTATATTTTTAAAGATTGTAAATAGGTTATTATATGCTCCATCCGTTTTATAAAAACATGTACCATTTGAATCTTTGATGCGATACAAATTTTAACAAAATGTAGTTGAATTGAGTGGTATTAAAAATCGAGACTCACAAAAAAATGTTATTAAGTATTAAAATATAGTTACTTTGAATGGTAGTGTGTTAGGACCCACAAAAAGGTGTTATTAAATGTTAAAATATAATTGATTTGAATGGTAATGGAGATTGAGACCCACAAAAAAGTGTTATTAAACTTTAAACCATATCCAAAAATAGAAAGTGCATGTTTATGTGGAACGTAATAAAATTGCAAAAGATGTATCTTTTTAAAAAACGAAATGAGTATTAATTTCTCTTTTTAATGTAACAAAAACATAAAAATTGCTTATTACATATTATTCGATTTGAAGATTACCTAATTAATTTATGGTGCGTATTTTCTAATTTTTTTAAGTTGCAATTCGACTTCAAAATATTTAATTAGTTTTTTTTTTGCACATATTGAAATATATTTCCTATTTACATTTTATTAAGTTTATAATGGTTTATTTAATACAAATTTATTTAATGATTTATTGAGACTATTCATTTTCCCACTCCCCACTACCTAATTATTATCTCTTTAATGAATTTATTAATTTGTATTATTTCTAATTAACTATATATATAATAATAATTGATATTTAATTAAATTATTTAATGATAATAAATTATACATTTATAATCAAAATAATAAAATAATGAATATAATTTTATAAATGAAATTAAAGAAAATTAATTGTTGATGATATGAAAAAAAAAATTAAAAAATAATAAATATAACTATATTTGAATATATTTTTTTATTCATTTATTGTGTAATAATTTAAGATAAAATAAAATGAAGAAATGAAAAGACAATAAAATAAATAAACTAAAAATATACATATTTTTCATTAATTATAAAATAATAAATAAAACTTTAAATGGATTTTTAAAAAATTAATTATTGATAATTTGAATAAAAGAAAAATAAGAAATATAGATATAACTATATTTGTATACACATTTTTATTCATTTGTAATGTCATAACTTAAGAAAAATAAAAATGAGAAGTGAAAAGACAATAAGGTAAATATAATAAAAATATTAATTATATATAATTTTATAAAATATGTAAATTAATAAAATAAGAAATATGATTTTATAATGGAATTAAAACAATTCATTACTGATAATATTAATAAAAGAGAAAATAAAAATATGAAGTCAAAAGATAATAATGTAAATATAATAAAAAGAGCATACACGTTTATTTCATAAAATATATAAATTAATAAAATAATAATTATAATTTTATTATGGAATTAAATAAAATTAATTATTGATAATATGAGAAAAAAATAGAAATGAATAGTTAAAAAACACTAATCTAAATAAAATAAAAGAGGAAGGGCAAAATGAGAAAAAAGTGGCAAAATGGTTTTGATATATATATAGATTTGAATGTAGTTTATGAATTTCACCAAATTAACCCAATAAAGTAAAATAGAAGTAAAGAAAATGAAAAGGGTTCATAATTAAGAAGTGGACAGTCCAGCGGCTCCAGCCCCCCTACACCATTAATTGACTGTTACAGATTTAAAAGTCGATTCATCTTTTTGATTATCTGTATATGTATTTGGCACAGTCATTTGAATAGTAAGGCAATAGAAAAGACTAATGGCTTATTCGTCTATCTACGGCCAATCTAAGGTAGAAGAGAAGGTTCCATTGGAACAATTCTTTATTTCAGTTCGGAGTTTCTCGTCTCTTTTTTTTTTTGAAAAATAAAGGGGGGAGTGTGGGGATAAATGACAAGAAAATATTGGAACATCAACTTGGAAGATATGCTGGAGGCGGGAGTTCATTTTGGCCAACTTTCATATGCTTATATTTATTATTGTCACTTCCTTTATTTTGACAGTTTTTGCGATTCCATGGATTATACCTATTTACACAAATACCTCGACGATTCCCGCTTGTTAATACATAGAGTCCAATAAGCATATCTTGCGTTGGTACGGAAATGGGATCTCCAATAGCTGGAGACAAAAGATTCATATGAGAAAACATAAGTAAACGGGCCTCCGCTTGAGCCTCCAATTTTTTTTAAGTGTCCTATTTCACTTTTTTCTTATTTTTAAATAAGTGTCCTATTTCAAAATTCTAGAGTATATTTATGACAATCTTTCAATTTTGCCTTTATTTAATACTTATTGGAATTTGATATTATTTATATAAATGTATTTATTATGCTATTTAATAAAGGGTATATAAGTAAAATTTTCATTTTATTGGTATGTGTGATTTAGTAAAATTGGACACTTATAAAAAAACGGAGGGAGTAATTAATAGTTATATATAAATAAAAAATCATATTAATAGTACTAAGAAAAATAATTAAATTAACTAGTAAAATTTATTTGTTACTTAATTGTTTTACTAGTTTTGAGTATGCTAGAGTTTAACACATTATAAATATCGATAATGAAATAATTGTGAACAGTTACCTAGATTGAATCTTGTTAAAAATTTTAATATATTTTTAAAGAAGGTACCGAATGGGATTGCCATAAATTTAGAGGATAATAAGGAGAAGATAATATCACATTCTTTATACCTCCTTTATTTAATCGGTTTAAAAGCAGTTCGATTTATATGTAATATGTACTGTATATTAAAATGAATTTCAGTATCTCCATATATATCGAATCTCATACACAACTTTGATGGATTTTAAGGAAAACCAATTAATATTATATGCCACTAATATTTTCAATTTAATGGAGTATATTTGTCGATTTCCAATAATTTATAATAAATCGATATCAAACACGACCAGTTTGAGTTTGACAACTATAAATTGGAATATATATAATAATTTATAAGATAATATAATTGACCCAAAATAACAAAAGCAACAAGGAAATAAATTTACCAAAGTCCACCACGGTCCAAAATCTAAAAAATAAAACAACCAAAAAGAATGAGATTCAGACAAGAGAATGAAGACCATTCACTTTCTTAGGATACATAGTTGCACTAATTGAGCAATTAATATACAAATATTCCACAAAAATAGGTTTAGTTACCAAATCATAGCCATATATTCTTAATTACCCTTCTTCTTCTCTTCTTCTTCAACTCAAATTCCTCTTAATTTCCTTCTCTTTCTCAGACATCTATCTATCTGTCTATTTCCATGCAAGAGAAGCTTCAGTTTGTCTGTAATGGCATTAACAAAGTAGTCTGCCACTTACTCATAATCTCCTCCTTAATCCTCACCACCATTCTCCTCACACACTACTACTACTCTCACCCACTCCTTCTCTTCAAAATTGATTTCTTCACCCGTATCCTGCCCCGTGACCCGGATCCGAATGTCTGTGATTACAGCTATGGCAAGTGGGTATGGGATGAGAGCCAGCCGGGTCGGACCTACTCCGAGAATTGCCCGTTTCTCGACCCGGGTTTCCGATGCCTTCGCAACGGTAGAACGGATTCCGATTACCAGAAATGGCGATGGCAACCCTATCATTGTAATATTCCTAGGTATTCTTATTATTATTTCATTTTATTTTATTTTCCACTTTATATATATTATTTAGTTTAGCTGCATCTGTTTTGAAGTTTAGATTCTGCAGGCTAAATTCAATTAGAATATTGGAGTTTGTTAATGAATGAATGATTAGTTACAACTTAAAATAATACATAAAGTGGAACCCAAATTTTACATATCATCATTAAAGTAAAAATCGATGTAACGTGTGCAATGCACGTTACTTCTGCTAGTCATATTAAAGATTTTCAACTATGTTTTGCAGTTTCGATGCGAAAGACTTTCTAGAGCGTAGTCGCGGTAGTCGGATCGTCTTCGCCGGCGACTCAATAGGGAGGAACCAATGGGAATCTCTAGTATGCATGCTTACACAAGGAGTTGCCGATGAGTCCAAAATATATGAAGAAAATGGGAACCCAATAACAAAGCACAAAGGCTTCCTCTCCATCAAGTTTCAAGATTACAATCTCACAATAGAATACTTTAGGGTGCCTTACCTTGTAGTGATTGGCCACCCGCCTAAAGGTGCTCCGGAGCAAGTCCGGGGCACCATCAGAGTCGATAAGTTGCACTGGTACTCATCCACATGGGTGGGTGCTAACATCATAATCTTTAGCGCAGGGCATTGGTGGAATTATGACAAGACAGTTCACACGTACGTACAAATATCTGACACGTGCTCGTTTATCGAGAACACACGCTTATTAGTCACTAAAAAACCTCCTTGTTAATGACCCAGGGGACACTATTTCCAAGAAAAGGAGCAAGTGAACATGACTATGGATGTGATGGAAGCTTTTCGAAGATCCCTCAAAACAGTCAAGTTGTGGGTGATGCAAAACTTGGAACCACATAAATCTCATGTTTTCATTAGGAGTTATTCTCCTGTTCATTTCAGGTATACTTTATAGTTCACCTACTTTTCTTATTCTTACAATTAAAAGTTTGACATGATTTCCAAACATAACACGATAGTTTTACTTAGCTAGATTTGGACATGACACAATGTTCATGTTCTTAGGGATGGTGCATGGAACAAAGGCGGGTCGTGCAACACGAGCAGAGAGCTGGAGACGAACTTGTCACGACTCGAGCCGGAGCCCATGAACAACAAAGTAATCTATGAGGTGTTTCGAGAGAGAGATGAGGAGAACATAGTGGATATTTTGAACATAACATATATGACTGAGTTTAGAAAGGACGGGCATCCGTCAAGCAACCGCGAGCCGGGCACTTCGGTCAGAGCACCGCAGGACTGCAGCCATTGGTGCCTGCCCGGAGTGCCCGACACGTGGAACCAACTTCTCTATGCTCAGTTACTTGCAAGGGGATTCAGAACTAAGGGTACTCAACAACTTCATTCTTGATTGAGGGTAATTAAATTATAACTTTGCTTACTTCCCCTTTTCTGCATCCATTGCAAAAGGCAATGTGTGCAATGTATATAGAGCACAAAGCACCAAATATGTACCAAGTTCTACTAATACTATTATCAAAGGATGGAAAGAAGAAGTATTTGAAAATATTGTATCAATGTATTCTTAAATGACCATTGCTTTTCTTAGGGATATTCAAGATTGATTCATCATTATTGAGGGAAGTTGAGATAAAATATGCTAAATACTAGCTCTCATTATTTCTTTTAGTTCACACCTGAGCTCCAAATATAATAAAGTTTAGATTGATAATAAGTATCAAGACAGTTTGGCCGAGTGGTCTAAGGCGCCAGATTTAGGCTCTGGTCCGAAAGGGCGTGGGTTCAAATCCCACAGCTGTCATATTATATATTTTTATTTTTTATTTACCTTTTCATTCTTGTAGGCTTGTAGCAAGTCCTCTTTTCTTTCTAAATAAATCAAAAGATGACATTTTTCCCCAACGTTTGTTCAAAGTACATGGACTGTCCCAAAAATTACCATTCTCGTGTATAAAATAAAAAGGTAGCGTGTACTATATTATAGCTATGAAGTGATCACTGATCACTCACGAGGAAGAAAAATTATTGGTGCTACTTGCTAGAGCTGCTGCATTAATGCCGTGATGTGATGACACCAACTTCACCATAGATGTATGTATGTAATTCACGTGATCTTTTTTTGGGAAAAGTGTTTGTTTTGGTTAAGAAATAGTGTGATTCACAATGTCCATAGAAAAGGGGCTCATGTGCAAGAGTTGGTTTCTCCCAGAGTTGAGTTTTTTTGCTACCATTATATCAAAGCATAATTGTTTGAGCATTATGCATTTACCAATATCAGTGCAAAACGGCGATAGGTCCCAAAATTCAACCCAAAATGCATAGATGATGTGATGATAAAACAAAGATCTTGCAAACAAAAAGCATGGTATCAAAATCTTGATGTATATCAAAAACTAAATTCAAATTCATAGGTAATAACAGAAATCCTACATACATAATAAGCAAAAGGATCAATCACCACTAATCAATCTAAGTGAGAGAACAAGAGTATGATAAATCTAAGTCAGGTTTGTATAAAAAAACTCTGACTAAAAACTAGAATGGTGAAAACTTCAAAAGCCTCACACTAGATTAAAAAACACAGCGGGCCTTCCTTTCCCCTCTCTGTACATTTCTCCTACTCTCACACTGTTTACTCTTTTGGTTAGAATCCTAAAACTTCCTAACACAAAAACACAAATCAGTGCAGCTACGCAAAAAGCACTCAAAACAAGCAAGGATGCTTCAGAAACAGAGTTAAAAAAGCATATCTTGAGGTGGAGGGCACAATTCCTTGCGCAGCTTATGAGAGAAAAGCCTGCAAGCGTCCATGCTTAAGTCGAGGGCCGCTGACAGAGCAACAAATGCAGCTGCATCCTCTGTGCAAGTCACTTGCTGGACCCCCACCTCCACCAATGGCGCCATCTTCACACTTCCTACCTCCCCGTCCACGGTGGCCGACATCACAAACCCCCTGTACATGCAGTATGGCCACAGCCCGTACCCGAAATCTCCGCTGCCCCGGGGGCTGCACCCTGGCGATGTGGCGGTGCTTCTTGGGGTCGAGGAGTTTGACCCTCCTCCAGTGTTGCCGTTCAAATCGATCACAAACTTCCCTCCCTTGCTGCAGCTAAGGTTGGACTCGGCCAGCACGATGCCAGCTGCTGCAGCAGAATCGGGGATCAGCTCAAATCTGTAACCAAGGCCATCAGAAGAGCCACGCTCACGCCACGCCTCGAGTCGGCCCCATGGCTTCCACGTTCCTTCACCCGGGCGGAGAATGAGCCAGCAGCCGGGGTTGGACCGGCTGACCCGGTCAGAACCGGGAGAGGCAACGAATGGGGTCACCATAGAGGCGACTGCCACGGGCGAACCGGAGAGATCGTGGATGGTGATGGACCATCCTTTTCGTTCTTTACCTGGCCTCTCTCTTTCACTACCGAACGAGCTCAACCAACCTCTCGCACCACTGCAACTGGCCTCCAATGGCAGTGACCTAAATCAATCAACACGATCATACAGTTAAATATATATAAAATAAGCATTCAAAATCAAAAAATTTAGTTTACAATTGGTAAATTCATCCAAAAGGACCACAAAATCCAAATGCTACACGCTGCAGTAAATAGACCTAGCAACGGAAATCATAATTGGAAGATACTCCGCAGAAATGCAGAAATACTCTCTAAGTCTTCAGAAACGACATTTTACTACTCAAGATTATGAAATAATCAATCAACCACATGCTTTTTTTCCGGAAAATTCTCACCTGGAGCGTTGATTGCGGTCAGCTGCACGTAGACTGAACTTGCAGGTGAAAACGGGTTGCCTAATACTCCCCCGTATCTGGAAAACCTGCGGGCTGCATTCAGGCGCTCCATCGAACTGAAACACGAATCTCGGGTCGGGCTCGGCCCGCACATTAAAGTGAAACTGCGCCGCCGCCTTCTTCGTCTCCTTCCCCATACTAATCCACCCGCTGTGAAAAACAACCGCCCTAGACTCCGCAGGCTCCAGATCGAGCGGCACGGCGATTTTCCCGAGCAGCCGCCCGGAGCTGGCAGAGCACGCTCCGCCGCCGCGGCCGGAGTAGACCGAGATTCTGAGCTGCGGCTTTCTCGAATTTGAGAACAGAGACGATTTCCCGGTGAGCCTATCGAGATCGGATTTCGCGAGGTGGAAAGTTGCCGCCGCAGCCTGAGCGTTCGCCTCCGGGAAGGTGGTGTTCTCCGGAGCAATGTAGGGCACGGCGGCGCTCTGAATCGGGAAGTTCCTCAGCTTGATTCTGCAGAAGCATGGCGAGGAGGAGGGGTGCACGGCGGAGTGAGCGGGCTTCGCCAGCACTGGAAACTTGAGTGCGAGATTCGCCACCGTGAGCCTGACGAAGGGGCAGGGATCCATGGATTCGTTGATCGAAGAGGAAATGTGGAGGCGGAGCTAGTGTGCGAGTGTTACAACATCAACTTACACTTAACGGCATGGTGCAGTTGCTGCTGCCCTCTCCCTCTCCCTCTCTCTCTGCTAACCTGAGCCGTGGGGGAGGTAGGTTGGAGATATGGATGACAGCTGTGAACAGCCTGGCTCCTTTCCTTCATTGTTTCTTTGTTTCTTAGTAGGAATAACTCAGGTTGCCACCATGTCAAATGACCAATATACCCCCATCTTCTTTGTCCGAAATGACGTGACTACCCTTGTATGCAGGGACGTCCTAATCCGGCAAAATTTAGTCAGACGGCCGCCGTTGGATCACCAACACTATTTTCGTGGGACGAAACGAGTAATTTTCAAGTTCATGCTCAAGTTCCGATTATGTTTAGACTCGAACTTATATAAATTTTTTATTTTAGCAAATTAACTATTTTAAATTGAGACTCAGTTAATAGCTCAATAACATGCTCGTAAACGAATAAACTTAAATATGTTTTCGAATCCAAAAAACCAAGTATTATTTGCCTCATAAACTCAACTCTTTTTACCATCGAATTGAATTCCAAATAAATCTTTTCTTCAAACCAAACCTCCAATAACTCTATTCATTTATCATCCTACATTTTTTTTCAGCCAGCTATTCTCATTAATGAAAGTATTAAAAGCTTCATGAGGAGATAAAAGCACTTAATTAGTGTATTAATTCCTTTTGTATAGGACTACTGTTGTCCCCATTTTTCCACTCTTTATTTCCTCTAAAAAAGGTAGACCTATGCAAAATATGTCAACTTTGATATACTTACAACAAAGGAAATGATAATTCTTCATTCATGATTTATGATTCCTCAATTGAAGTCTATTTATAATTTTTATTGAATGGATATTATGAAACTTCAACACATTATTTAAACAAGACAGATTAACAGAAACAGAAAGCTACAGAAATTACACAAAACTCCTAAACAAATAATTATAATGAGTTGAAGCAAAGAGCAGCAAACAAAGTCTTTGAATTGCACACAACATATTAAGCAAGTCCATGCACTTTACATACCAATACTTGATAAGTAAATACACAACAAATCTACTTTCTACACCACACAATACGTGGAGTGACAATAAGGGGTCTTAATTAGGAGCTCCATATCATATTACAAACTTCAGATTCAATTTTGTAGCAACACAATGAGATAAAGCATCACCCAATGATCTACTATCCAAAGCCAACAGTGCATACACACACATATGTATATGACTTCCCCGGCTTCGACAAGAACTCTAGAGTGAGTTACAAACTCGTCGGGTACCATCACGTACTGCTGGGCTGGAACCGATCATTGTAGTATTACAAGCGCATTATTTCTTGCTCTGGTTTTTTTGGACTGCTCTTGGAGCTGCACATAAGTTGGTCAATGTTGTAAGGAAATCACGTTTCGTTGTGAAATAGCGCTACTTGTGCAATTATTCAACTCATGAATTTCTTCCCCGGATCAGGTTCTCAGGATACGTATGGGAGAATTACTATATGAATGGATGGATTTAGAGGAAATTATTGCATGAAAATGTAAGATGAAAACCGCAAACAGGCAAGTTCCAGGATAGACAAGCTTAAGTAAAGGTTAAAAGGTTTCAGATATCGACCAATATATTCCTACAACTACGGAAAGTAAATGCAAGAATAGACAGCAAGAAAAATCTAGCATTTAATTGTATGGGACCCTCCACCAGCCGATTTTCAAAGATTAACATGAAAATCACTAATTGGTAGGAATCGAGAAATCTATGTTACATAGACACGTGCACGGGTATCAGATATGAATGCGGATTCGAGTGTCTTGGTAAACAATAAAACCAAGATTGAGAAATTATTTACTAAAAGTAGTTGGTTCTTAAAAGAATTTGAAGCATGTATATTTCAGCATGAATGTACTTATAGATTATAGATACAGCATAATATTCTGATAGATGATGAATCAATCTTGTAAATGTCCGTGAATATGAGAAAAGTTGAAAATAACAAGATTCTATAAAATTACGAACAGAAAATATGAACTCACCTAGCCCAATGGCATCTGAACTCTTCATGATCCTCAGCCTCTTACACGTGTCAGTAAACATGCTGTAAGCATCGCAAAGGGATGTCACATTTCACAAGTTACTAACAGATTTTGTTTTGAATAATTTTCATGCATGTGACCGCATGAAGCTCAATATGAAATAATCAGAACAGTATCCTAGGCTCGACAATCTAAAGCCAGAATCATATCTTAGGCTTCATTAAAGAACCAGAATTTTGGTACTGGGAGGTGATATTGGATTATCAGACATGCAATGCTTACTATTTCATATTTATTTTTCCTTATTTAATTATTTCCTTGACTAATTGCAACACTTCACAAATATAATCTCCCCACCAATTCACCAAAATCCCAACAATTTTAAAAAATAAGCAAACTAAAGTGAAATCGAATTGCTCATCATTAAAAATAACAGTAACAACTCTAAACGTTGATTCAATAAAGATACGCTACATGCAGCAAACCATTACTAATAAAAGTTTTTATTTTTTAATCCTTAAATCAGTCGGTATAATAAAAATATTTGGAAGGCAAACAAAGTTTGTAGGAGTTCATATTTTTTCATTCCAGAAGGTTAGGGAATACATGACTCCAAGAGGATCAAATTTAAGTAGTTTAATGAATAGATATATGAACTTATAAAGAGTACCTAGCATATTATAACTAACAAAGTTTCACTAGGAAACAGGAGGTAATTGGAACTTACTCCCAAGGAACATCACCAACAAGCATCCAGTCGCCATCTTTATCCTCATACGTTAGAACATATTCAGATCCATTTAGCAAGTCTTTCAATTTGCTCTCACTCATCATCTCCTCCCCGGGAGCTCCATGGGAACC
This sequence comes from Leonotis leonurus, assembly GCA_026898415.1. Classification (NCBI taxonomy): domain Eukaryota; kingdom Viridiplantae; phylum Streptophyta; class Magnoliopsida; order Lamiales; family Lamiaceae; genus Leonotis; species Leonotis leonurus. Next base: position 1,434,803 of record JAPKLX010000037.1, on the reverse strand, counting down.
ATACTGGCCTGTATCATACAGCACCAGTGACTTTTGCTTCTATAAAATTAAAATAAATTTGAACTTTATAAAGAATCAATACATGCAGCAATATGGCTCACCTATCGTAAAGCAGCTGAACATCTTCTCAAGAGCAGATGAAAGCCCCTGGTATGCAGAGTAAGTTCTGAGATCGACCTTCCTTAGGTACGGAGCACCATCCATGCTCACTTTCACAAAGGATGCACCATTTTCATTGATTTTAGAGGTAGATGCCAGATTATTTTTTCTGAACTGCCTGACAGGTGGCCAGCCAATAACTTGTGCCCTGGCATTGCATCAGTATAAGGTTACCAAGACAAAATCCGGGTTCTATCATCTCAAAGGTCAAAGGCAAAGCATACAATAGTTCTACTATGAATTGGAAGATATCAAGAACATAATCAAAATTTTAAGTGACTCGACCTATGATCCATTTATTTCTATGACTATAAAGCGGCCCAGCTTATCTCAGAGGTTCAAGCGTCGCTATTTGCATCTATTAGACAGCTAGTGAAAAGTTGTGCATTGACTCTAAAGACCACCAAAGACGAACCCATAATTGCTTATAATTTATAATTAAGACTTACTTGGTAGCAGGGGCACTAGTATAGTTATTGGTAGCAGCTACATGCCCAGTACAGCTCTCAGTAGGAGCATGAGACATCTTCTCTAGGGCAGCACCTTGGTACATAGCATCTTTCACCTTAGTTGGTTGAGCTGCACAGGCTTCTTTTGAAGCTTTGACATTTGGGTTTAAGGAAGGCCTAGGAGATAGCACTGCATTAATTTCCGAAGCTACATGTTTACCCTACATGAAAGATTCAGGATTTATAAAACAAATCAGGGAAAAGAAAAGAATGAGTCACACTTTCCTTCTCACCCCTGAGGTTCCATTCATAGCATCAGAAAATCCCCTTTTGTTGCCGGTAACCAGTGTCTTTGAGGGATGAAGAGGAAAAAGCAGCCTCCCGTCGATAGTTGCAGCAGTCACAGGAAATTGTTCTGAATCCCTCCCCGGAGATGGGAATCCTGGGGGCCCAAGTGTTAGTTCCGTGGCCTTTAAGTTCAGACCGCTGCGACCATATCCCGAGGTGCTGGATAATTCCGAGCTATCAACCGATGAACAGTCGGATATCCCCATGTAGTTGCGCTCCTTAAGTTCTGATCCCTTTTGGCACACACTTTCTAATGAGGACGCAGAAGCCAGCAGGGTAATATCGCTTTGGTACTCATCGCCACCAACACGGAGCAGAGGTGCAGACATCAAGTTTAGGTTATGGTCCGATTCTTAACTTAGTAAAACTGTGAAAACTACTAAATAAAATAGAAATTATATCAGACGTATCCCTTCTCAATGAAAACTGAACTGGTTTTAAAAAATCTGAAAAATCTGAAATTATAAAATAGTTTAGGGAAAATTACATCCATTCAATCTCAAATCGAAACTGCAGACAACCGAAACGTCTGGGTATCCTGCACTGGCATTGAGTCATTAACTAACCTAAGCACGAATTTATTTATGATTATAGAACCTTTTCATGGTCTCATCCCGAAGTAAAGAACGTATTTAATCTATCAAATCGTATCATACATGCCAACTCCCCCATGTAAAACATATATTAAACATAAAGTCGGAAACTTTCAACGTATTAACGACTAATTAATAATTTTTTAACGACCAGTTTAAGAGTTAAATAAAGAGCTTATTCCCCAAAAAAGTCATCAAAAAATAATCCCCTTTTCTGAGAACAAAGACCCGAATCAAACAGAACAAAACCGTAAAGTGAATACTTCACAAAAAATGCACAGATCAGTACAATTGAAAATGTTCACAACTATACTCCATAGAAACGAATCAACTCGCACTAGCACAGACAAAAAAAAATTATAACAGATACACCAAATTAACAGCACATTAAGCACAAAACACATAGAATTCATCTCAAAAATAAAAGGAAAGAGCCTAATTGAAGCATAGCTAGCTGGAGACAAAACCCCCAAAATCAAGCAGCTGATATACTTGGCCGCTTCGAAATAAAGTGAGGAAACAGGTACTAAAGAAGAAATTCACCAAAAAATCAGCAGCAGAGAGGTTGGAAGTAGAGATTGGCAGCAGAAATTCGGGAAGCGGAGAGAGGGTTAGGCTAAGGGCCTTCCATGAGAGAGTAGAGAGAGAAAAGTTGATTTGGTGTCGGAGATAGAGAGAAGAGTCTATGCCTACAGCCTAATAATTATTTAATTAAAAAAAGGAAAAAGAAAGCAAAAAGAATAATAGAAAAAGGTCAAATTAGACAATTTTCCGAGTATGGAAAGACAGGCATTAATTCATTGATAGTATGTTACTTAGTAAATAGGTTTAATAATGGCATAACATGATAATATTGTGTACAAAGTACACGTCATTAATTTTTGCATTTATAGAAATTTTCCAACTGCCCTAATATTAGGAAAACTAGGTTCCCTATTTTCCAAATTAAAAGAAATATTATAAGAGCATTACTTCCTTGCTAAAAGCGATGAATTTTATTTTTAAAATTGTTTCATTAATATTAATTTATTTATAAAATTGATTGAAAAAAAAAAGAAGAGAAAAATCGTTTGATAATGGTTCAAATTTATTCTTGAGCACATGGGTAATTTTTGTTGGATATGTATTCTCCTGCAGAATTAGATCGTCAAATTTCATCAATTAATCTTTACGATGCTTCCTCTATTAATTAAATTCTTTTTTATTTCTCCCGTGATATTATGAGAGCTGGTCATGTCCGAAGTCGTTACCTTAACCGCGGTTTATTTCTCCCGTGAAAATATTAGTATGTTCGTCGTTAAAAGCGATTTGTTTTTCGTTTTTAGTTGTCTTGCTAATATTATTTGTTTTCAGAATGATAAACAGTGATACATTTGTTAACCAATTCTTTTACTCATATCACCTTTTCCCGATTCTTTTACTATGGATTATGCCTTTTTTTTACCTTATCGAATCATCCCTTAGTGATTTCAATTTGAAGTTCAATTTTTTGAGTAGGTTCAATCTCGATGTTTCGTTTTGGATGATTTTAGTAATATTTTTTGGCGACTTCTAAACAATAGTATTTCATGGGTAGGATTACATGTGATTTATTTTGTAATATATTGTTTGGTTCGGTGAATATGACTTAGTAATTAGTATTGAGATAATAATTTAGATATTATTTATTAGTTGTATCATTATTATATTCTGATATAATAAATATAATCTACCAAATTATCCGACCAACCATGATAACATGTCTTCTGTTTTCAAGCAAAAGATCCACGCCTTGCAACTCTTTTCCAAACTAGGCTCTCAAGTATTAAAGAATGTACTAATTATTTTTCTTTTACCAACTTGTAAAATAATTATTTATTTACCGACAATGAAGTGTAACTTAATTGGTAATATATTTTTCTATAACTAATACTCCCACAGTTCCACTATTCTTGACCGTTTTGACCAAAATTGTGAGTATTTTTTGGTCAAAATGATCAAAATTAGTGAGATAGATAGAGTATAATTCTTCTCTAACTAATAGATCAGGAGTTATAGAGTCACTAAAACGGGGCTCATTTGAAAATTTATGACTACAGAACATAAATGACATAATATAATATAATAATTTGTACCATTTACTATTTGTTGTCGGATGGTGTGTTATTTTTAGTTGAATTATGTGTATTAAATAAGGTAGATTTTATCTAAGCTGTCTGTTTGAGTTGGGTCAAGTACAAAACTTGAAAATTTAAATTTTCACTACCCGAACTAAAATTTTGACTACTCTAACCCGACTCGTGTAATTCAGTTAGGGTATTCGGGTATTCAAGATTATTCAAATTAATTGAAATATTCGTATTTTTTTAGTAATTATCGGATTTTTTGAATATTTTGGATAATAAAATATTTTAAATTACAAAATCATATAATTAATAAATATAAATTAAAAATTCGAGTTTTGGATAATACTCGATCAAATATCGAGTTGTACCCAAACCCTAAAATCATATAATATGAAATCTGGACTCGAAAACCCAAAAATCGAGTATTCAGATATCCAAATCCAATCGGATATCAAAAATTTTACTCAAAATACTTTGTACATATTCCCGAATATTGATGGACGAAAAGAGTATTACTTTAAACATCTTTCTCAACAAATATTAAATCATTATTAATTTTAGTGAACGAGAGACTTTAATACGATGCACTTTGTGAGATGGGCTATACAAATTTCAGACGATTAAAATAAGTATAAGAAGAAAAATAAATACTACTCCCTCCGTCCCGGCTAAGTTGGAATTTTTTTTTGGCACGGTAATTAAGGAGTGTATGTTTAGAGTTGAAAAGTGTATAAAGTGATGATATGAATATATATTATTTAAACTTGTGTATGATATAAAAATTTCCTAAAAAGGAAACGCTCCAACTTAATTGGAACTACCCAAAATGGTATACGCCCCAACTTAGTTGGGACGAAGAGAGTACTATTAAATATAAACATAGAAATATTAAGTCTTCCACCACTACAAAAAAAAGTCCCACTGGCGACGGATTTTTCCGTCGTTAACTCTAAAATTCCGTCGTCCCGAAGGGCTAACGACGGACTGGTCCGTCTGGATTTTGATAGCTAACGACGGACCATATATTCTGTCGTTAGATTGATGGTTAGAAGCTAACGACGGATTCCAAGTCCGTAATTAGTTTTTAATTTTTTTTTTTTAAAAAAAAAATTTAATTTTTTTTTAGTATTATTCTAAACGTGTCACAACAAACAAACATTCAACGACAATTTAAAATTCACAAATCGAACGAAATTCAAAATGAAACGCGCGTATTTAATATAATAAAAACATCAATGTTAAAAGTGTAAATACAAATAGTAGTATATAAGTATTAGTACTACAATAAACGTATGTGAAATCTCGTAACTAGCTATCAGAATCGGGAAAATGGGGAGGCTGATCAGACTGGGGAGGGGAAACTGGGGAAATGAAGGGCCGACACCCTGCTGAGACTGCATCCAGGCCAGCATCTGCTCGTACTGAGTCTGTAGACGAGCCGTCTGGTCGGCCAATCTCTTCTGCTCAACTAGGTAATCATGGCGCTTCTTCTCCTGCTCCTCGACCAGGCGGCGCAGCTCCTGCATCCAGTCGGATTGGGAACAATCTTAAATTGTTCCCAGATGTAATCAACTGGGTCGGCATGCGGGTAAAATCCCCTACATAAGTCATTTTTGGTTGATTTATATGCTATTATGTAAACTATTCTACCGAATTGCATCCAATATAACGACTCATCTCCACACAATCAAACCATCCCAAGTCATATATCATCAAAACGTTAGAACACACATGCATCTCATCAAAACATCCAAACATAATCGAAATAGAACGAGTTCGTATAATATTATAATATTAGGAGAAGATCCTTAAGACGTAATTAAAATCTATCCCCAAAGGGAGAAGATCCTTAAGAAATTAATTACGTCTATCCCAATGTCATATATATACGCAAATCATTATACTAAATTACAAAAATTAAATTATTTAAAAACAATAATTTAAAGTAAATTAAATTAACAACATAAACAATTAATTAAATTTATGACTAATTAAGAAATTAGACATAAATTTAATATAAACAAAGTATTCGATTATTAAATGCAACAATTATTAATCTAAATTAGTCTAAATTGTTCCGGTAATTAAATTAAAAATATTAAATTATAGAGTATTAATTACATACCTTTCACCGGAGAAGGAGGCGGCGCCGGAACGGCAAAAGGCAGTTCTGGTAATTACAAATTATCTAACATGATTACCAATTGTCTAACACACTTAACACAATTAACAATTACACAATTTAATTGTCAAACACAATTAACAATTACAAATAATCAAATTAACAATTATAATTATACAATTAATTATCAATTACACAATTAACAATTTAATTAAAAATTAACACTAATTTAAATAACTAATTTAAATAAATAAATTAATTAAATTAAAAACTACTTAAATAATTAAACTAATTAAACAATTAAACTATTTAAATAAATCTATACTAATTAACAATCAATTAACAATTGAATTAAACACTAAAACCACAATTATCAAACAATTATCAAACACATAATTATGAAACACTAATTAACTTATTTAAACAACAATTAACAAAATAAATAATAAAATTTATCAAATAATTAAGAAAATTAAAAAAAATCAAAAAAGCATACCTGGGGAGTGGAGAGGCGACGGCAGAGCGGCGGCGACGGCGAGCAGCGGCGGGGATGCGGTGGAGAGGGGGCGGCAGCTTCTTCCCGGCGAATAAACGGCACCAAAGTCACAAATTGAGAAAAATAAAGAAAGAGGGGATGGGAAATGGATGAAATTAACTTGCCTGGGTGTTGGGAGCTTCGATTCGCTGGAGGAAGCTTGGAATTGCCGGAGAAGAGGGAGGAAACGCGTATGTCGGTCTGTTTTCGCGAAATGGGATGAAACTCGATTTAAAGGGCTGGACGACGGACTTAGCGACGGAAAAGTCCGTCGTCCAGTAATAAAAAATAAAAAAAAATTATTAATGTTAACGACGAAAAAATCCGTCGTTAAGTTCGTCGTCCAGTAATAAAAAAAATTATTAATGTTAACGACGGAAATATCCGTCGTTAAGTCCGTCGTTAGCTTTGGCGCCTATTTCCGCGCCAAAATATCAGTCGCCAGTCCATCGTCAGTCATTTTTTGAAGATTCGTCGCCAGTTTGATGTTTTTTTGTAATGCACTAATTCAACAAGAAGAGTAAGTTATTCAAAGGCCACCATCATAGTTGTACCAAATAAAACATAATTGTCAAAATGATGTTTCCTCCAATTACAAAAGCATATGATCAATATATATACAAATTAAAAAAAAAAGAATTAATTAAGTGTAGGTCATAATAATTGGCAAAATCTGATATGTAAGGCATGCACAAACATGAATGGACACCCACAAAAATGATGTAACCCACTCATACCAAATTACCTTATCCCCTCTCTAATAAATACCCCCAAAAATTAATATTATAATTTATTGAAAAAAGTAGTTATATGTCCTTAATCTTTGGCTTTATTCTTGCTACTTCTCAATTATTTTTCTTGAAAACTTTTTTCTTCAAAAGTTTACAACCTGATATTTATCTAGTTAGTTCTAGAGGTCTTCAAATTAATGGTAACGGTTGGAATTGAATCATAATTAAATCGAAATTGACAGTTTCACGAATTGTAACTGTGTAGGAAACGGTTTAGTTCTGGTTTCAATATATTAGGAACTTTGAACTGGTAATTTCATACCGTCGGCTCTTTAATATTTAATTTATAAATTTGTATATTCTTTAACTCAATTTCATCTCTTATATTATACATAATCATTGCTTACAATTCATTAAATTATATTTAAATTTGTAAAATCATGTTAAAATATATATGTTTTAAATAAGTTATAAAAAAATCGGCAGTTCTAACTTGAAACCGCCTTAGACAAATATAGTTCTGAATCGTGAACCGAAATAATTACGGTTTGATTATGATTCGGAAAAAATAAAATCACAAACAACGATTCGATTACGATTTTAAATGTGATGGTAACCATTAACGGTAAACACATCTAATTAGTTCGAATAAAATAATTTTTGGTATGAGATCAAATTATAGAATAAGACATAATTTCACCACGAAAATATTTACAGAGAACACATTAATTTGAAAGGTGTTAATTTATATATATATATATATATATATATTACCTTTTTCTAATAAAAAATTACTCCTTGCATTCTATTGATATTGACTTTTTTTTTCGATTGTTCCAAAAGTTGTGGATAAATATTTTTTTCAAAGAAAATCTATTTTTTTTTTCTTCAAAATATTAACAGATATATTCCATTAAAAAAACTAAAACTATGCAATTATATGTCAAATATAAACGAATTTTATTTTATGATTTTTTGTTTAATTTATTCGTTAAAATGTGGAAAAATAAAAGGAAAAACGGGCAGAAAACTTGTGGAAGAAGCCATACAAAGTGAACAAACTTTTCCGACAGAAGAAATAATAATTGCTTCCACAATTTTACTTAATAATGACTTTTGTCAATTGATTGTTTTATTGCATTTTTTAATAATTTACTGACATAATAATTATTTTGAAAATTCCCTGATAAATATTGGACTTTAGATATTCCAAATTGTAAGTATTAATTAGCATTTTCATATATGAGAAAATAAAATACAGTCCGTTCCACTAAACTTGACACTTTTTTTTTTTCCGACACGATTATTAATTACTAAGAAAAGTGTATAAAGTAGTGTAAAAGTGATAAAGGTGGTAGGTCCGTATCTTTTCTAAAAGATAATTTTTACTATTTTGAAATGTATCAAACTTATTAGACGTTTGAATAAAAAAATTATGTCAAACTTAGTAGGAGAAATGGAGTATAATTAATAAAAACTTGTAGTACAATTAGTTTATGGAGTGTAATTAATTAATAGAAGGGGAAAAAAAAGGAGAATGGGGAGTGAGAAGGAAATAGGGGGAAAGAGGGGACAAAAGTGGGAAGTCATATGATAGTGTTGGGAGACAACAAACCTCCTTTTCGATTCTCTTTGCCGCTTTTCGAACGCGACATCTAACCACCTCCACACCCCCTGCTTTTATTATAAATAACTTTGTCCATCTCGTTAAAATCGATCACAACTCACGACTAATGCAACGAAACGAAGAGATTGAAAAAGTAAAATATTGTATGTTAAAAAAATATAGATTACTCCCTTGAGAATAGATACGAATCTTAAAAAAAATGTAAAATATTTTAAGATAAAAATAACCACAAAATAGAATATGTATACCAAGTTAGAAATATTAATCGGAAGAATTGATGGATTATAAAAAAGAAGAAACATAATAGGGTTGCCTTATCAATTACTCCTAATATCTATGCAGTTGAATATAAAATGTGTCAAAGATTAATAGCACGTAAGACTTGGGGAGTATAATTCTCTCCATCCCATTTTTTTTGTATCATTACAATTTCTTCAATAGTATTGTGTTAGTAAGGTATAGAATTGAAACTTTGAATAGAGTAAAATTTGAATATCATAAGAGTGTAGATTAAATTATTCCAAGTGAATAAATCAAACCATCATTTCATAGCTTAGAAATTAAGAAACTGGTTTTAGGCTGTTGATCTCGTGGATTTTCTTCACTCATACATTAGTGAAAATTTATTTGTTAAATAATTTTAGTCAATACAAGTAGTTCTGGAGTAATGTCAGTAAAAACAAAGCAGACTGTAAAAGAAAATATGGATATATGCGAACGGTACGTCAATTCTTAGAGGCGCTCCCGTTTAAACATATATAACACAATTTGATAGAAAGGGGCCAAAAGTGCAAGTAGCCAAAGAACACAACACAGGCACTCTCAACATATATATACTGACATATCAACATTAGCTGCTATGAATGTATGATGCCCTGAAAGGCAGACCAAGAGCAGTTAAACAGTATATCGATTTTGTTTCATTTTCTTTTCGGTTTTCACTTTTCTAGGTAAGAAGGTATCCTCGAACCGAGAGTGAGGCTGACTTACAGGTTTCTCAGAATTTACACTTTATCATCGTGGAACCACCATCTCGTCTCCTTGGGGGATCTACCATTCTTACAGTTCTTCACGTAGCGATCATTGTCAGCTGGACGTTGCTGCACAGAAAAGGATATAGAGGGATTGATATAGTGCACGTGACCTTCTGACCATAAAATTGTAACATGTGAAATATGAAATCAAAAGTCGAAAATTGGACAAACCTTCGCAGTGGAGCTTGAGAGCATAGATAGAATGCTGATGCAAATTGAACTTACAGTCATAGCTGGAGACCAAGAGTCGTATAAAATATCTGATACACCGAGAGAAGAAGAAAGTTATATGTCAAGTACAGTTAACTCATAAATGAACCACAACAGCTTAGACTATTTCTGAAATTGAGAGAGGGAGGATTTGGCAGTAGAGTGTCTGAAGAGAGACATAAAAGATGAAGAATACAATAGCTGAATCTCAACAACTATTAACAAAAAGGTAAACAAAAAAATGTGTTGTTCTCTTTTTGATTGTGATACACACAGATCTTATGGCTCGTTATGGGAAGGCCATGAAATTAACAAGTAACTGCATAATGTCTTACACTCTTTTCAATTAGGGTCCCCACTGCTATAAAGGACACAAGGAATTCAGTATTCTCTCTCTATGTAGTGCACAAAAACATAGAATATCTAAGTGCTGGCCGCATATTGCATATGCTATGGAGGCTTTGCATCTAATATGTTAATGTACAAAAGGCCATCTACATCTTGACGAGGCAAGAAGGATTTTAAGCCTTTCAAGTTCCTAGAGCACATAAACAGAAAACATTGGCCTTCCATACGGCTGATTTTTGCAATTCAGAATCTGCCAACATACTTTTGCAACCATAGATGATGTAGAGATAAATCAAGACAAGAACCCATCTATATCCACCAATCAATTATCTCAATTTCATGTGTAGAATTAATTGCCTCAAAGGAAAATATCTGGTTCCATCTCAATGGGAACATTCCATTTTCCATTATCTCTAAATTTCTAGTATATCCACTCTTTTAACTACTTTGAAACTCCAAGGGTGTTAAATTCTTCTTTGGCATTAAAAATATCATTTTTTGGTTCAATTTGAAGTTACAAGAATGATGGTTCATGTACTGTTTTAGACTTTGAACCCCTTCAGAGTTCCTAATAGGGTTGGAAAAGTGTTATATCCTAGTTTTACTTTAAACCCCTCATTCTTGACTTCCTAATATTCTGCGGGAAAAGTGTTTCCCTGTATCATAAAAGTATACCAGATGGTGTACACTTAGATATGAACTAACAGGGTTGGAAAGATCTCTTTCTTTTTATTAATTACTCCATATAGTTAGAAGATGAATCAACATGAATCCTAGATCCCGAACCATAATCACAAGTCATAAATCAAGCGTCCTGATAAAATTAATAGTACCAGCAGATAAAAGTGAAGTTTATAACAGTAAACACTGCTTTTCTTATTCTTCGTTATTAATCTAACTCACCGCCTAAAGTTATTTAAACTCAGCAGATGAATTTCCCTTGAGATTTCTCTTTTCACTAAGGAAAACAATCCACGAGGCAGATGGTCCCCTTAAATTTTAGTTCAAAACCCAGAAAATGTGTAAGATTTTTTTTCTACTTGTTAAATTTGGAGGTCATGATAGTTCACAGAGCATAGATTATCACTTTTAGCAGAACTTCAAGATTATATTCCATGGTACAAACTACAAACCCAAAAAACTGAGCGAGAAATAAACCTAAAAGGTTTCAAAATGAACAAAACATCACATCGGGCATATTCAAAATCGAACCACCTTAATAAATTTGAGGGATTTGGACGCGTGTGTGTGGGTGGGGAACTGAGTCAGAATAGAGACAAACCTAAACATATATGGCCATTACTATATATGTGAGGATGCATAGGCGCTGGAGGAACAAATATAACCTGTCAACACAAACAAAAATAAATCAAAAATCAATGCAGTAAACCAATGCAGTCCACAAATGCAATTCCAAGCTAGCAAAAGCCATGCAATATGATTTAACTCTATCAAAGTTCCCTACTTGTCTCGCCAGTGTAAACCCTAGAAGAAACCTAATTAACACTCTGGGAAAGAAAAAAAATTCCAGCTTGCACAAGACAATTGCAAGCAGAATCACAAACTTGGGAAGTGAAAGCGTATACCTGCGGCGCTTCCATAGGGTAATGCTCCGGAAAATCAACCTGAAGCTGGTACATTTCGCCTGCGTAGAGCGTACCCGGCGCCCCGTTGACTTCAATTACCCATCTAATCATTCCAAAGCTCAATCAATCACGCCCAAGGACAAAAGGATGCCCAATTTTTTAATCAAATGAAGAAAGTAAAACCTAATCGAGCAAAATTAAAGAATAAATTATGAACCTCTTAAGATTATCAGTATCTTTATGCTTGAAACCGGCCGGTGGATTCACCTGCCACTCCACCAGCTCTTTCTGCAGACGATTGCACGCGATCTTGCTCAATGCCTTCTCCCCCATAATCCAAGTTCCAAACGAACAGAAATTACGAAACAATCAATCAATACTTTTACCAAGGAAGGTTAAAAAATTGCGGTAATCATACACTAATAATCAGCAAAAATAGAATGAGATTCAAAGAGAAAAAAAGACCTTGCGTGAGGAAGCGGATTCGGAGGTCATCGCGTACGAGAAATCGAGAGGAATTTTTGTGAGGAAGAGTTTAACGTTGGTAAGGGATTTTTCCTGCTGCTTGCTCTAGCGCTGCTGCTTCCTTAAACGACGCCGTTTTGCCCTTTCTCTCCATTTCTGCAATTTCTACGTTGTTTATTCTTTTTTCCTTACATTTCTCTAGTTTGCAAAATTTCTGATTTTGGATTCAAATCCATATTTATTTTATAAATTATTCAACTTCATATTTTTAATTGATTGTTTATTAAGATTTCTAATTTATTTTATAAATAATTCAACTACATTTGTCTAATTTATTTTCATCATATTTATTAAAGGGAGTTTATAAGATAATATTCCCTCCGTCCCACCTCAATTGTCCCATTTGCTTTTGGCTCGCATACCAATACTCACTTTATTTCTTTCTCAACTACTTCCTACTACTTTACACCTACTTTATTACTCTCACAACTTTTATCCAAAAAAGGAAATGAGACAATTCAAGTAGGACACCCCAAAATGAAAAACGAGACAATTGAGCCGGGACGGAGGGAGTACAAAATTAAAATAATGGCACGACATGGACTTTTGATGAATTGATTTTTACTATTTTGAAATAAGACAAACTTAGTAAACATATATATTATTGTGATAAAATGAGTATAAATTATGGGGTTTGGTTTTAAACAATAAAGGATAAACAATATACATATAATCTACTAGATCAATAGTTGTAATAAATAAATAATTAATATTTGGGTTGGACTAGAGCTGTCAAAATTAGCCTGAAATGGCCCGGCCCGATGGGCTTACCCGGCTCATTTGTAATTAAGGCTGGGTTGGGCTCAAAAATTAAGAGCCAAAAAAGTTCCGGGCCGAACTAGGCGGGCCAATGGGCTTCGGGCCAAAAATACCCGATGGGCTTCGGGCCAATTTGACCCGCACATACTTTTAATATTATTTTAATTTTGTTCATAATATTTAGTATACATTGCTCTCATAATATTATATTTTCAATATCTTATAATTTAATTAAAAAAAATTTATGCTAATATTTTTACACCATTTTGAAATATTACTCCCTCCATCCCATTATTAATGTCACGTTGCTTTTGGACACGGGTGTTAAGAAAGTGATTTGTTGTGTAAAATGGTGGAGTCCAATAAAGTAGAGTAGCTTATAAAAGTAAAATGTTTCCTTTTTTGGAAACGAGCCATTATTATTGGGACAACCCAATAATAATGGGACGGAGGTAATACATTTTATTTGATTTTATTACAAACTTATTTTTGTAATCTAATTAATACTAAAATAAATTAAAAAACTTATATCTTAATGTAATCTTTTATTTATTTTAGAATTTTAGAAAATATAATAGATTAGCATTATATTTAAATTTATAAAAATATTTTTTTTAATTCATGGGCCGATTTGGCCCGTTGACCTGGTGATCCGTGTTGGGCGGGTATGGACTTGAATTTCAGCAGCCCAACATAATTTCGGGCCAGCCCGGCTCGATCCGTTATTTAACTCTAGGTTGGACGTATTAAAATTAGTGGTAATCGAAACTAATTGACCAATATATTGTTAGCTTTGAATTTGACTAATTGAGCAACATATTGTCATGTTCTTAATTTATTTTTAAAACTCGAGTTCGATTCAGATTATAAAATTAATTCAATAAATAAAAGTTGAACTAAATTAATTCAATAAATAAAAATCGAACGAGTTATTGTCCAATTTAATAATGTATTTGAACATAAACTCGAGTTCATCAAATATTCGAATTCATATATATTACAAAAATAATTTAGTTAAATTAATATATTGTGATTTCATATTAATTTGACAAATTATTCAAAACTTTAGCTCATTTACGAAGTTTGAACAATTCAAAACTCTGCTATATTCAAACACATTCACAGACTTTTTGAATTAAATACCATTAAACTCGAATTCAACTTGATGAAAAATAATTCAAACAGTTCGAGACTCGAATTCGATTCTTTTATCGAGTTAATTCCCAAACAATTCACGTAACAATTCCATTAACAAACTAAAGTGACAAAATAAATAAGAGTTATAAATAGCAAAGTGGAGAAACAGTTGTATCAAAGGAGTCCAAACTAGGTTACATTATCATAAAATCAAGATTTAAGATTCACACAAGGAGAGGGCACAATTATGACAAAGGTAGGGTTGGTTAACACGAACAGAACATAGTTTTATTACATAATATTAGTACCATAAAAGAAAGAGATGTCAAGCTATAGTTCAAGCAGAGGCAGTGTGAACAGGAGCAGCAGCAGCAACATGAAGGGTGATTTTGGCCACCAACTCCTCCTTCCTAGCTCCCACAAGCCTATCAATCTCCTTCCCTTCCTTGAAGAACACAAACGACGGCATTGCCTCGATATTGAACTCCTGAGCAACACTCTGCACCCAGTTACATAAACACGTTAGATTCCATCTATTCATCCTACTCCACACACATACATCTGCTCGACCTATGATATAATCGCACATACCTTAAGCTCATCGACGTCCACCTTCAAGAACATAGCGTCAGGCGTCTTCTTCGCTATCTCTGCCAATATTGGAGAGATGAAACGGCACGGCCCGCACCATGATGCTGTGAAATCCACCACCACCTGATGTCAAACAATTCAAGAAACTTAAGAACCGAGAGAGAGAGAGAGAGATAGAGAAACATACGACCACTATACATGTCACATCATCATTATCATCGTCATCTAGTGTTCTTGGTCAATCCCTAAAATGTCTCATATTACAAAGGTATCAATGGATTCTCGCCTAAAATCCTCAATAGATAAAACACACACACACAAACACCACCTTTCTGTCCACTGTCAACTGTCAAGGAAGATAAAGCTTGTACTAATCTAGCATCGTCAAGCAAGCATTCCCTTAGCCTAATCTTACAAAGAGATGGATGATCCTAGATTAGAAGCTTTCAAGTTTCTAACTTTTAACTACGAGAAAAAAACCATGTATTTCCTCAAGACCATTATGCATTTCAGAAACTATTTGGTTCTGACAAGAGATTCAAAGCCCATTTCGTTTATGATCCAATAAATTATAGAAACCGTTTACACACACTCTAAATACATATAGACTATTTGATCAACATTATATAGTTATTCTTCTAGCTAGTCTAATCTTACTAAGGCTAAGCTATGAACCCAAATTAGCTATAGCAAGAACTCAATTTTCCTAATTTCATCAAGAAACAAGGCAACAAACTAACATCTTTCCTTAAGATTACAGCATATATCAGAAAACAGTTTCGTTTATACTAAATCCCATTTTCTCAATAATGCAATAAATTACAAAGTCACCCAGAAAGAAACCCCACACGAACTAACAGAGGAAAACTACTAATCATTCTAATTCAATAACCATATCTACTAAAGCAGCACTGAACAAAAAAACTAAGTAAACAGAAGATTTACACGAGTAATAAGAACAGCTGAACGGTAAAAACAGCAAGCAAAATTAGTAAACTCAAGAATTACCAATTTCTTGTCCTCAACAGCCTTCTGGAAAATGTTCGTCCACTCCTCAACGGTGTGGCAGCCAATCACCTGTCCCTCTTCGGCAGCCATTTTCGCCCTTTAAAATTTACTAAGATTTTTTAACGTTTTTTTTCTTTCTTTCTCTGAAACTATCTTGAAACAAAGCGTTGAATATAAGCTAGGTATAAAGCCAAAGCGGTGCTTTTATAGGCGAAAATTGACGTTGAATTGACCAAAGGGTCCTTTTGTGGGAGCCTATTTACGATTATGCCAGGGAGGGGATTGCGCTAAGTAATGACGTGGTAATTATGTGGTGACGTGTCGAGGGAAGTCATTGACCTTCAAAGGTTTTTTGTAATAATGAATCACGTTTGGAATGTTCGAGAAATTCGTCTGCTTGTATTGTATCATTCAAAGGAAAAGGACAGATTGTTTTGTTCCTTTGCCCGGTCGCAATTATGGAGCATTTCTTAATTCTTTATTATAAAATACAAGAAAATATACTCCATTTGTTGATACAAAAATATATTTTTATTACTCTATTTAAATTGTTTAATCTAATTTCTTCTCTAAAATAAAATTCTATAAAATACTTAATATTTTAAATTTTTTATATATATATATATATATATTTATAAGTTTATTTAATTCGTGCTTATTTATCCACAACATATTTTTCAAGAACTGAAAGATCAGAGAGAGTTTATATTATTAGGATATGTTTGGTATTCAAAATACGATATTACACTGCACTGTAGTGTAATTATCCTAATATGACTATCGTATCTTGAATACCAAACATACCCTTAATATATTTAAATTAAACTTATAAATATATTTTCAAGGATATATTTCAATGCGCATTTTAAGAAAGAAGGTCGACTAAAATGCATCGTGCATTAAATAAAATTAATATTAGGGTTCATAGGTAAAACTTATATAAAATAAAGAGAAAAGATTTAAAGGTATCAGTCACAAAATAAAAGACAAAATTTTGTTTTATGTATTTAAGTAAGTATTTTTTAAAAACATACAAAAAAAAATTGATTGTTGTTTTTTCTTCATAAAATTTAAGGTAAAATTTGATTGTTGTCGTTTTTTCGTAGTAAAAAAAAACAAGAGAAAAACTCATAGCACAAAGCCACAATTAACCAAGTTTGATCTGCACTACATTATGCTTTTCTTGATTTCTGGTTTAACATACTAATGTGTAGAATCTACTACTAAGCAAAATCTCCTCACTCAAATACAAGTAAGCAAGAAATGGTGTGTGTTTCTCTTCTCCACTTACATATTTTCTGGGATTTGCTATCATACTAAACACAGACAGCAATCCTGTATAGTTTTCACCTAAACAAAGACAACTCCTATTCTCCTCTGCCTAACTTGTAATGAAGCTCGAGCTCGTCCCGAATGGCTTCGATAATGATGAATTCCCGATTCGCTGCAAAAGTTGTTCATTTGTGATCAACAAAGGAGGAATACAAATTACTTGAAACCAACAATTACAAAGGGGAGCCATAGCAAACCTTGAGGCATAAGTTCCTCTTCGTGTCGCACGTTGGATAATCGGCCGGGCAGCAATGCTTGTGGTCGCTGCAACAGACAGCAGATTCGGCTTCACAACATCTCCAGCTGAAGCATAACCCCAGAAAACTCCAATAGCAACAACACGTTTCATAACTAGCGCAGTAAGTGATGAGATCACACTTAGTTGGAGTAGGTGGAGGAGAGGGCGGAGGGTTCGGTTTCGTCTTGATAGGGTACGACGCCAGCGTGTTGATCCCACACACCCCTTCGGCACTCCCTGAGTTTCGCAACATATGCATGTAGCCGTCCATTCCCCATCGCTTTCCCCACGAGTTCTTTACAATCCAGTAATCAACTCCATTCTCAGAATCATAGCCTACAATCAGAACTGCGTGATCCAAGGAAGTCGAGCATGGACCAGTATATATTCCCTACGGTTCGAATCAAATGATAAGTAAACAGACGAAAAGAATCACATGTACATGTATGAAGCAATAAAGATACAAGGAAAGGCTTCATGCTCTAACCTTTGAGTACAACTGGAACGACGAGTCACTACCGCATATACCAACACTTACTGGTTGAGTAGCGACAGCCTGCAGTAGCTTCTTCTCCTTTTTGGAGGGTACATCAGCGTAGCCATCGATGGTTACAACATGTCTGCTTAGCTGCAATGAACATAACGGAATGAGTATAGAAACATGAAATCAAGAAAGATGATATAAGAGAAGTGCAGAGAATCAAGAAAGTACTTTGTCTTTGTTGCACCTTCCATCACGGCCTCGATATGGATAATCCTCCTCAGTGTCAATCCCTTTATTCTTTATGATGAACTCAAACGCATAGTCCATTAGCCCTCCCCCACAACCGTCATTATAGGATCTGTCACAGTCGATTAGTTCTTGCTCAGATAGGCTAACTAGAGATCCTGTCTTGATCTTATTAATGCCTTCAATTGCACCGGTGGCCGAGAACGACCAGCAAGCACCTTCAGAGAGATGACAAAGTATGTTAGCCATTATCCATTCTTTTCCAATTCAGTAGCTACATAAGTTTGACAACTCGGCCTTTTCAGACGTGATTCGAGTGGCTAATCGAAGCAAATATGCTCACGTTAGACGTTTTCTCGGGTTACAAATCAATGCTTCATTCTTGAATGATAATAGATTTTCACTCGGAGCATTTGAACAGACTATTAACTACTTCAAGACAGTAACAGCTACAATCATAGTGAGATTAATCTAGTTATTGTTTTCCATAATCATCAGTAAGGATATAACTAATGTACAAAGGCTCCCCATCTATATCAGCTCCACAAACAATCAAGAAACACAACAAACTATTGATGGCAACAAGAGAAACACAACACTGCAGCTGATTTCAATACACATGTGACCTAAACATAAGCAATTAAGCATCAATAACCATATCATCTTTGAAAGTAAAAGACCACTCAAGATTCACAACAACATCATCATTCATTTAAAACAACAATTACTACAAACAAAAAGTAGATAAAGATAAACCAGCCGAATCAAAAAACTCACCACAGCTATATTGATCTTTCACCTCGGTAACAGCCCCTTTCTGGCGCCAATCCACAGACTCTGGGATCTCAGATTCTTCAACGAGATCCCCTTCTAGCCCAGATTCCCTACTATACAACCTGATTAGGGAATCATTAGCTGAAGGCAGAAGCCCCAAATGCTTGGCCTTGAATTCAAGATTAGTGAGATCGGCAAATGCATTGAGCGAGAGCGTGTGAGAAGAATCAGGCCTCGCATTGTGCTCGATGACGATTTCATAGTTGCGTTCAAACACTTTGAGCCTCTGCTGTCTCTCTTCCTCGGAAGCGTAGCTCTTCCCATATTCTTTGCACCAATCATCGAACAAATCGGAAATGGACGAAGATTTGCAGGTGGGCACTTGTGAAATGAGCAGAAAGAGACTCAAGAGCGACCATAGCCATAACAATCGACTCATCCTTGACAGAGGTCTGAATTTTCTTGGCCCTTCTTTCTTTTGAAACTGAAAAGGGACTTTTTTTTGTCTTCCTAAAAGAATGGTGGACCAAAGGGATTGAGAAACATGGGGATCTTGGATTGGGAGAGAGATTTTATTGGGAGAGGAGCAACCCAATGGAGAAGTTGCAAGGAGAAGGGAAGTCAAACTGGAATTTTCTATATCAGTTTATAACTGTTCTTGATTTCGATAATCATCACTTCAAAGTTGAATCTTGTGGGTTTTTCCGGGTGTTCTCGTGGTTTCTGTTTCTCAAATAATCCATAACCATAATCTAGAAGGTGCTCGTGCTGCAAATAGAGTTTGTAATCGAATCAAATTAAATTGAATACAGTCATATTTGAGTTATGTTTATTTGAAAATTTGAAGATCAAATTAGGTTCGAGTTCGTAGATATTTGTTTCGATTCGATAAAAAATAAGTTCGAGTTAAGTTCGTTATTATTTGATATAATAATGTATTCAAGTTTGAGCTGAAACTCACTTTGAGTTTGCTAAATATATGGGTGAGAATCGAGACGTGATCCGGAGTCCTGGTCCCGATTCCGAAGTTCCAATTCTGAAAAATATGAAATTATAAGTTTCAGTCCCGAAAAAATAATGTCTTGAATGGTCCCGAAATTTCGAATAGAACCAAAATTTTCCAAATTTAAAAATTAATTTTGAAAAAACGAGAGTCCGATCAGGATTCGGAAATCCCGAGACTCAAAAATTTCAAATTTTCAATCTCGGTCCCGGTCCTGAAAATTTCGACACTCAGGATCCCGGTCCTGGAAAAGTCCCAAGCCCCGGTCTCAAATTCTCACCCCTAGCTAAATATTTGAGTTTCTCGTTTATTAAAATTTTCAATTTAATATATACATATATATATATATATATATTTATATTTAAGTTTTTGAAGTGGCTCGATAACAAAATTTACGAACAGTTCGAAGCTCGACACCTAAAATTATATTCGAAACATATTTGTAAGTATTTGAAACAAAATATCATTAGACTAAAAAACTTCAATTTCAGTTACTAAGTAAATAAATATCAAACAAAAATGTAGGTTTAATTGATAACTAAATAAATCATTAGATATTTTACATTAGATAACTTAATAAACCAAAAATTAAGACTTGGAAATTTCTGTCTTACCCGAATTTCAAATTTTAAGGATTCATAACTTCAATTTTGAAAAATTTACGATACGAGAGTTCCAAATTTTGATTGGGATCGTTCTAATTTTCCGAAATCAATTCCAATTTCATATATAATTGGGACTTCAAAAATCTTGAACGAGCATTTTTGGTCTCGTTCGTGGATATTTTGATCTCATTCAATATATTTGAATATTTTTTGGGTACCATTTGAATCATTTTAGAAATTTATATTCGAATTGGGCATTATTTTGAATCTCAAAATTTAAAAATATTAAAATCTCAAATGAGATCGAGATCGGTACCATAAAATTGACGAATTTTGAGATCGGTTCTTGAACTCATCCCTACTTAGAGGTAGTAGTATATTTTATTCAAAAATATAATTTTATCCAAAGTTGTAAATTTACAACTTTACTCACTTTAGATTGAAAAATTATATTTTTCCAAAATCTCAAGGTGACGATTACTTTGAAGGATTAATATATTGATAAAATATAAGATTGAGTATTTGAAGAATTAAATTATAAAATTAGTTTAAAATCAAGTAATCCATCAAGTAAATATTAGATTAAATTGGATCAATTTTATCAATCCACATTCATGCAATGCAAAGATCCTTAACAATAAAACACACTAAAAACAAAGAAGCAAATGAAGGATCTGAATGGCTAATCAAACACCATTAAAAAAGTGCAGTAATTAATATCATAAAAACCACATCATAATCATTTCTTGCTCTCTTTTTAGCCACTTTTTTCTTTCTTTTTCCAGCACTCTCCTAACTATATTAAATTGCTGAAATGGAACAAAGCAAAATTAAAAAGCCCTAATAAAATAAAATAAAATAAAAACAAGCTTGATTTGATACACACTGCACGCCATTTTTATATTAATCATAGCTGAACTGGAACTTGAAAATATCCCTTCTTTTCTTTTTTCATTAGTTTCCTTTCTTTCTTGTCCAGCAAAAAGCAGATAGTCAAAGTCAGCCCGGTCAAACATTTTCCGTTGACTGGCCCAAGAGAGGCTGAGTGATCGACGGCTTGATCTGTGCGGTCGCTCTGCCGGTGCTGTGGGCCGCGGGGGACTGGATCATCGCCGCGAATTTCTTCTCTTCGCTTTTTCCCCATAGAACCAAGTACAGTCCGAATATGATCAGAACTGCCCCAATAATCCTATGCACCGCACCCCACAATAAGTTATTTTCTATTTTTTATTTAAAAAAAAGATTACATTAACAATAATTTTTTTATATAGTATATCATAATGTTTTGGTACATGTTTATTACTCATTTTTTTACACAAATTGAAGTTTTACTCTACATCGAATTTGACATAATTTATCTTATGTTAGAGTATTTATTATGAGATGTGTATCATATCTTATGTACCAAATATAGCCTTAAATTATTTTTAACGACGAATATAAAATAAGACCGGAAGGCATACCCTCCCAAGTAGAACTCCTCCCCCAAGAGAAGAGACGATGTAATGGCAACGACGAGCGTCTGAACAGGCTGATAAACGGCGACGAAGACCGGGCCGCCCTTATCAATGCACCATATTTGTACAGCAAAGGCGATCCCCGAAGCAACCACTCCCTACACATGACCATCAAGAACTTGGTTGTCACCATCTCATATTTTCTTGCCAAAACAAACACACACTTTCAACTTTATAAAGTGAGCTAATAATTTATGGTGCAGCAAAAGAAGATTGAATTGAAGGAGGATATATGCATTGACTTCATATGGTACAACACCACATGGCATAACTCAACCATGGAGGTTTAAGCCCCACTTATGCTTCAATAATGTTCTGGATTGTTCGGACAACTTATTTAATATTGACCCTTTTATTAAAATATGTATTTATTATTATATATTTTGTGGAGATAGCTTTGTCAATCCATTTCATTTTCATAAAAAATTTATCAAGAGATGTGTATGTATGTTAATACATGAATTATATGGCCATCAATTATTGTTTTATATGTTGCTATCATAGCATTGATAATTTTTGGTTACTAATAGTAATGCAATAATATTGACTTCCAATTCTGTGTTTCCTTCCATTTATGTTTACTTAATATAAATGAGGTGAGAGTAGATTATGTTTCCTGATACCATCCAAATTAAGTTTTATGCATTAGTATTTGGAAATGGTGTGGAAATGTAATTATTGAACTACTCCCTCCGTGCCAACTAGCTTGAGTCGTATTTGTTTTTGGGCCGTCCCAACTAGCTTGAGTCATTTCCTTTTTAGTAAATCTTTATTACACACACAAATTTAAATAATATATATTTCTATCATCACTTTATACTTTAAACATACACTCAACATACACTCTTTAACTCTTTAATTCTCGTGCCGAAAAGAAGTGCACCAAACTAGTTGGGACGGAAGGAGTATATATTTGTAGCAAGTGTATAAATAAAAATAAACCAAAATCAAGATTGTAAGGTGACCCTTTTACCCCCATAAATATGCAATCATTTATCTATTTTCACAAAACCAACACTATTCTATATCAAGATTCAAGATCATCAACCCTAATTATTTAATTAAATAGTCATAAATAGGAGGAATTAATATTTATCAGTTTTCAATTATTCCATTCATCCCATTAATAACGATTCATTTGTTTTTTACACTGGAAATCATTCATCATTATTAATGGACGGACCATAATAAAAAACGATCGTTATTAATGAAAAGAATGAAGTATAATTTAATTTTATCAGACCGGTTAGTAATGATTTGATGATATGATAAATAGAGACTCGAGCCTAACAATATGTAATTAGTTAAAAAAGAAAGACGAAAGGCAAGAAGAAGAAGAGAACGTACTGCATAGAAGACACTAAAGACTTCGGAGCCGGTGCGGATGAGCCAGGCTTGGCCGTTCCTCTCGAAGAAGGCGGCGATGACGAGGAACTGAAGGATGCCGAAGAAGCATTGGTAGGAGGTGAAGGAGAGGCGGGCCGGGTACCTCTTCAGCACCGGCGCCTGCAGCACCAGCCACCCCGACCACGACAAGCAGTGCCCTATCAAGAACACGCACCCTAGCGTCCAATTCTTACCGCTCGCCTCCATCACCGGCGCCACCGCTGCCTGCACCGTCTCCGGCGGGGTGTAGATGGCGGGACCCTTGAAAAGCGTGATCACCGACGCCCCCGCCACGCAGAATAGCAATCCCGCCACCTTCGAGATCCCGTCCTTCCGATCCAATCTCACTTTCTCTATCCTGCAAAATTCCAAAATCCAACTTTTCATCAACTCTTTCCTTATTTTGTAATTTATTTGAATGTAATTAATACTTGGTGTTAATTAATATCTCTAACTTAGTGGTATATACATTTGTGTGTTGAAATTTGTCTTTAATTTACTAAGTTTTTTGGCTATTTTTTTCCTTTAATATATATAATATTCGATTTAGTTCGGCTGGATTATAGCAACGTTCTTGCCTGAGAAGGGCCGCCATGAGGAATGTGATGGCCGGAACGGAGTTCTGAATGGCGGAGGCGAAAGTTGGGGAAGTGTTGTCCAATCCCACCAAGTAAAACCCTTGGTTTGCAGTTATACTGTCCAAATATTTCAAATATCGATCACAATTATATATATATATATATGTCACAAGATATAACAAAATCTACAACTTCATGGTTTAAGTGTGTGTGTGTATATATATAGTACGTACCCCACTATTGCAAGTAGGAAGAATTCGAGGAGGAAGCTCCGAGTAATAGGTGGTCTCTCCTTCCTATGTAATGATATCAAGAAAGAAAATTAAAGAAATTAAATAGGAAATGTGAAATTAATGAGTTACTAGTATTCCGTCACTTTATTATCGGTATGTTTTGATTGAAATTGGTCACTAATAACGAGACAGAAAAAGTAATTATCAGTGGTCGAAAAAGAGGTACTTTTCAAGAAAATAAGCGAACGGGAGGAGGAGAACGAAGGCGAGGATGTTCCGATAAACGGGGAACACGATCTTGCTAATGCCCATGTTGAGGGCGAGGCACGAGACGACATGGAACCCCGCGTATCCGAACTGCAAGAGTAGCATAGCTATGTGGAGCTGAAATTTCTCCGGTACGGAGCACATCATCCGACCCGAACCCGAACCCGTGTCGGCCATTGCTAGGTGGAGGGAGGATCAAGATCACCAACTCAAGGTAAGAGTTTGTTTTGAGAAAGAGATGGAGATGGGAGTGTGTGGATTGTGGTGTGATTTAGGGTTGAGGGTTAGGGTGATATAAATATAGTTAAGGGGAGCAACTGTTGTAAGAGTGTGTGTGTGTGTTTGTGAGTATGAGTGACCCCACAAAGAGGGACCTAAATGGAAACGTGAGCTTTGAAATGTTTTTGGTTGTCTCCCACATTCTTCTTTGTTAGGAGTATTTCTATAATCCTCTTATACTACTCTTTTACCTATTGCTTGACATGACAACTCCTCATCCCACTACCTAAAGGAAATAAAGAGTCCCCACCATGCATCATCACACATGTTAAAATTTTCTCATTATTCCCTTCGTCCACAAAACACTTGTTTCATTATCTTCGATACACGTTCGATACGCGATTTAATAATCTGGAATCGAGCTACTCAGGAACATATTCGAGTTCGTTTATTTACCATCATGTTACCGATCGAGCATGTTCATTACCCTTCTATCGATCCTTCAATCGAACATTTAATCTAGCATTTAGTCGAGACTTAAGCTAAAATAACTAATTTTTTAAAAATAAAAATTTATACGAGCTCGAGTTCAAGTTCGAGTTGAGCTCGAACGTGAGCTCAAACTCAAAAACTATTAATATGAATATCAAATGAGCCGAGCTCGAGCTCAAGCTCAAGCTCAAGCTCAAGCTCAAAAACAATCTTATCGAACATTCCACGAGCGGAACTCGAACTCGATAATTACATTTCTAGCTGAGCCTGAACAATATATCAAAAGCTCGAGCCGAACTCGAACACCCTAATATTCTAAACGAGCTGAACTGAACCGAGTAATATTAATCTGCTCGGCTCGTTTAGACCCTATAAATAATGATTAAGATGTAATTAATTATAATATTATATATAAGATGCTACAGCATGATATATATGTAAATGTAAATGTATAAATAAATTTGGAAGCATATGACATTAATTAAAGTGGGTAGTAATGATGATATA
This sequence comes from Leonotis leonurus, assembly GCA_026898415.1. Classification (NCBI taxonomy): domain Eukaryota; kingdom Viridiplantae; phylum Streptophyta; class Magnoliopsida; order Lamiales; family Lamiaceae; genus Leonotis; species Leonotis leonurus. The sequence goes on along the minus strand of JAPKLX010000037.1, from coordinate 1,409,055 downwards.
ATTGAAGGTGGTGTGGGAGTGGTGGTGAGCCGCCACCGGAAATACCGCACACGAGGGGTGGCTTCCACCGTGCCACTGTCCTCTTCCGCCGCAAACCCCACCATCCCTATTTCCCTAACTATTACCTATTCCTCTTTCTCGTCCCATCGATATTTTTTATACAATATGATAATTCGATATGAGTACAAATTAAATTGATAAGTTAATGTCACATTTTAACGGGTTTTGATCATTATCATATCAACTTAGTAAGAATACAAAATTATTCTATCGGAGTTCGAATCAAATTCATATAAAAATACATGTTAGATTCTAAATCAATTTAAACTTAATTGATCAATGTCGAAAAAAATAAGAAAAAATGTAATTTAAAATATTTATTAGCTAAATTAAAAAATTAGCAGAAAACAATTTTTTTTTTTAAATACATGAAATATTGAGTCAATTGACCCTAATTAAATTTATGATTTATTAGTGTAGACAAAATGAGATTAAGCAAAAGGCACGACAAATTAAAACCCAAATTTAAACAATTCATAAGTTACAAGTTGATATACTTTTTCCTTTATATAGGATCATATGATTAGTGCCATAAAAATAAGAGAAAATAAAACATTAAATTTAAAGGGGTGGTTTGCATATTCTATATAAAAAGAAATCAATTATTGAGACAGAGAAATATCAATTCACTTACCAAATAAACTTTGTTAGCACTAGGGTACCATTAATGGAAGAAGTGTATATAATAATAAATTGTTTGATTTTATTTGACCGTAAATTTGTATCACAATCAGAATTAGTTATTGACTCGATCAATACACTTTCAAATCAGAATAATTTGATTCTATTTTCACAGTACTGCACTCGTGATGGGATAATACTACCTCTCTTCCACTTATGGTTGAGAATTTAGAATCGGAATTTGGGACTTTCTCGATCTTGATCCGAGTTTAAAAATTTTCGGGATTAGAATCGGGACGGGATTAAAGCTTTTGACATTTTCAGATTTTGATCGAGACTCCTGATTTTTCGAATTAATTTTATAAATTTGCGGTATATTGGTCCCGTTTGAAAACTCGGAACTATTCAGGACCATTATGAACATTTTTATTCGAGATCAGGACCAGGATCGAGACTTAATAATATGTGTAGCTTATAGTGGTGAGATTTGAATTCGAAACTTTATATCTCATAATTAATCATCATATCACTAGACCAATATATAATTTGGTAGCGTTTACTTAGCGTGATAAGCTAGACTGATAAAATATATGATTTATTATTTTAAAGATAAGATTATTAAATTAGTTCAAAATTCATAAATTCATGATTTATACATCAAAGCAAACACTAGATCAGTTTGATATATTTTTATCAATAACAATGTAAATTTTAATGGCACACGAATGAATGTATGCCTTTTTTCAATAAAAACCTCCTTTAATCCTTAAAACATGGATACTTTTACAGGCAAAAAGACTTGATTTTTCACACTTGGATGGTTGCAAGAAAGTAAAAAGATGGAAATTTAGGGAACTTTTGTAGCTAGCATGCATGAGTTTTTATTAATTAAAATATTAAATCATGTAAGAGAATTAATATGGTTGTTCCACTAATAAGCCACCTCCCAAGATGGGCTGTACCCTAATAAATACTATTAGTTAATATCTTTACTTTAAACGACATTGTTGAGACCACAATCATTCTATGATATTTCAAAATCCACTAAAGTTGATGCCTGTCCAAACATGAATAAATATAATGTACTCTACCTTTTCTTTTACATTAATTTAAATATTGAAAAAGCAAGCAAATTAAATTTATTTTTCTACATGCATGTGAAACTTTTAATTACAATCCTAGTAGCTGCTAATGTCCCTTTGTGCGTACTAGTATGGAGTGTTATTGTTTTGACTTTTAATGTCTGTTTATTTCCCCATTGTATTTGTAAGAAGTTTAGACTTTTCCTTATGATTTATGTTGCAGTACCTTTTTTTGTCTATTTCTAGTTGTTTCCATTACATTGAATGATTTGTGTTAGATTGTATTGTATGCGAGTCATAGCTCGACCCGATTTCAAGCTCAATACTTTTATCGAGTTGAGCTTGTGTCAAACGATGCTCAACTCATTGAGTTCGCAAACATATTCGAGTTCGAGTTCGTTTATTCACGAGCATGTTACTCGAGCCTTCATTTGAGCCTTTAATCGAGTCAGAACATGAGTTTGAATACCGCGCTATATAATCATACAAAAGAATAAATTAGCAAAAAAGGGAATCAAATATATATGTAACAAGCTCGACATCAAGCTCCAAAACTATCAATATGAATATCAACGAACATAACTCAAGCTTCGAGAATAATGTTATCGAGTGACGCACGCATGAGCCAAGCTTGAACTCGATAGTTAGATGGCGAGTTGAGCACGATCAACATATCAAAAGTTCGAGTCGATCTCGAACCAAATTCGAACACCCTAACCATGTAAATTAGAGGGGGAAATATTGTTAAAAACACAAAGTAATATTAAAATGAGAAATGAATAAATAGAGCATGCAACAAGTTGAATTAAATGAAGTATATGTTATATATGTAGCATTAAATAAGGGAATGATTATAGCAATAATGAGAAAAGATAAAAGGGGTGTAGAGAAATTAGTGAGGTTTAGATGGGAAAGAAAAGAAAGAAGAAAATGGTGGGATCCTATTATTCCTATCCTAACCAATCTCTATGTCTTCTTACTTCCACTTCCAATCTCTTGTTGTTTTTCTATGAAATATATATTAAACTTTTATGTATGCATATTATAAATAATGATAATTTAACATTATTTTATTAAGTTAATGAATATTCGGTTTATAAAGTCTAGGGTTTATGTTCGTCTCGTATGATCGTGGAATCGTGAGTCTTCACTGGTAAAAAAATAGATATAGATAACAATTTATTTTGATAACTATTATATTATACCTACGTGCATCTTTTTATTTTTTATAACGAGTTTAAAATTAAATGTTATGTATATGTTTTCATCTTAACATCGCCAACACTTTTTGATTTACCTTCATCTAAAATATATATCATAAATATATCTAGGAACTAGGATTGTCGATTTGACTTGATTTTGAAACGAGATCGTTTCATTCCAGAAGATTGGATATTCGATCAAATTCGATTCGATTACGGGTCTATACTATATATCTACTATGCATGAGAGTGATATATAATCTTATAGGATGAGAGTGAGATTTATTGTCTGATTGAGAAACACTATCAACATACTTAATCATAACCATATAGCATTATGTAACGCCTGAACAAAAAAGTGACAAAAAAGAGAGAAGAATAAGAAGAAGATGTAAATGATTCTCAATCTCACCTGCAAAAAAGAAATCATCTTTTTGTAATAATAAAGTGCTTTATTCACGCATGCAAAGACATTGAAAAACCAATGGTTGAGTTCATCATAGTTTTTAACTATCTATGAAAATTGTAGTAAGAGGGAGAAAAAGAAGAAGATCAAACATACACAATCCTTTAACCATGAGTAGCTAGGTTGTAAGTTGTAACGAACAGAGCTATTCGAAGTTCAGCTTGAAAAAATCTCGTTTGAAGTTCGGATAGAATCTGATTTTGAGTTTGAGGCAATAATTAGCTTGTTGAGTTTACAAACATGTTATCTGAAGTTCGAATCTGTTTGCAAACTTTCAATGGAGGTAATGAAGGTAAGTGAGGCAAAGTTTGGACTCAACCCACGCCTATTAATTTTTGTGGGGTTTTTTTCACTATTATAGTATCATAAGATTGTTGGAATTTTGGCAAATCATAATGTCAATGCTTCATCATAAAATTGAATTATATGATAGTTTTTTAATTCGAAATTTAAAAAAGTATGATAATTATCACTATAATTGTACCTTACTCACTGATTTTGTCATCCCAATTTATTATCTTAAGAATATCACCGGCACGCAGCAGGCGTTAATATATTTGTAAATGATGCAATATGTTATGTAGATAAATAATATTTTATCAATATCGCTGGTTGATATTGACTTTTTTTTTTTCCCGATCTATCACACTAATGTTGGTTGTTTCCAAGAATAGCAAAAGATAACTCATTAAAATTTGAGGACCCCTCATTTTTTGTTTTATTTTTTTACACTACTCATTATTTTACGTACAAAAAATAAGTTATATTTAATAGGACCGATGGAATAATTTTTTATAAATAATACTAAATCAAAAAAATCAAAAGAATAAAAAACTTAACTTATAGTGACTCGTAAATACCTACTGTGGATGGTGAAGCGGAACTATTTATTTTCTTATTACATGTAGCTATAGGCTTAGAATTGTAATTGAACCGAATATTATCATACTCGAGTTCCGTTCGTTTAGAAAGTTGAAAGCTCGAGTTCGATTCAAATTCTAAAAATTAAAAGAGTTCAGTTCGCTAAAAAAATCGCGAGTTCGATTATTTATTATTTAATTTAAATACTAAACCTAAATTTCCTAAAAAAATAGTAACATCAATTGACAACACTTATGTTCCCCATACATCTATATATGACACCTTTCCATTCAATTTTAAATTTTCAATACCAAATAATCAATGCATTGAATGAAAAAAGAAAGATGGGTGTTTTATTTGGGAAAGAAAGATTGACAATTGAACGCAAAATCCCATGCACAAAACGACATAATGAAAATGAATGTTTAATTTATATCACAAGTTTCAATCAATCCCAAGTCCAAGTGGTTCAATTTTGATCGATCCTAAATTAAATAATTAATAAGACTTTGAGCATCGTGGTAGGCCAAAATTCTTGATAATGCCTTTCACTTTGTCGAATACATGTTTGGTTTGATTTTTTGCAAGATTTTTGAATCTAGTTTTGACAATTTTGGTTATTTTTAAGATGGGTTCATTTATTTATTTTGGATTTTGGTTTGAGATATTATTATTGTGGTTTAATAACCTCTTACATATATGATAAAAAAGAATTGGATGTTCGCAACTCCTAATCTAAATGAGAAGTAAGCAATAATTAACCCGTCGAAAATTGAAGAGAAATTATTTTATATATAAATTTTAAAATATATTTTCTTTGAAATAATATATCTTGACAAATCATAGAATTTTTTTATTAAATGAGATAATTTATTTAAAAGTGATTAAAATTGATAAATTATAAAAAGTATATTTACAGTAATTTATCTTATATAGATGTGTTGGTGAAATTTTTTAGTATCTTATGATTTATTAACATAACTGCAAATTTGTGTTATTTGAAAAATTATATCGTTGTAAAATATAATCGGTACATCAAGACTCATTTTGAGAAAAATAATTAAATTTTCCCATTAGGCAATAAATAATCTCAAAAATTAATTTTCTCCATTCACATAACATGATAGAAAAATGTCATTTAATTTTCTTAAAAGCAAATTAAAAATAATCCCCACAAGGTTGAAAGAAAGATAGTATCAACATTTAATTAATAGCTATACCTTAAAACCTTTTTTATTTTGGCAGTAAAGTGATTCCACCAAACCTGAAAAAATGGTACCACTTCAAGAAAAAAGAGGCATCCCATACTTTGTTTCATAGTCCAAACTTTACTAAAGCTTTGATGATATGAGATATGTATATAAGGTATATAATTTTTAATCACACCACTTGTATATTGTTTTCCAAACTTAGCATGAATTTTTAATTAATTTTTGAAATATACATAATTTGTTTGTGATTCGATTTTTGACATAATTTTAATTTTTCTTTAAATTGAATCTGACATGGCATAATTGATCATACGTGGACTCATGCATGTTGTTTTGCACACTTATTAAAATTTAATTTAGAATAATATAATATTACTAAAAAAGTTACTAACCTTGTAGAGGTGTTCATAATTACGGTTCTATTTTTTTGAAACATAAATGAACCGTAGTTATAATGATTTACGATTCGGAATTGAACACTCCAAGACGGAATTTGATCTCAACGAAAAAATGAAAATCTTATCTTATTTTTTCACATAGGGATTTATTTCAATTTCTCGTAACGGAAAGATAAACAATATCTTGATAATAAAGAAGCATGACAAAGTTGAAAGTAAATAGATATGGATAGGAATACCTAAGCACTTATTTGTACAAAATTTTCAATCTGTATTTGATTATTTATTGGAATGTGCTATATTAAGGACCCTACTTGAAGTTGGAGATTCTATAATTATTTCTTTTATTCAAATACATCCACGTTTTTTAAATGATTCAGCCAATCATCCTATTAAATATCAATGCTTCAAAATTATTCACATTAATTACTTACATTAGAAATTATTTTTATTCGATATTTATTGTAGAAATTGGTATGCATGATCTACACTTGTCTCTGATAAAAGAATCATTACATAAATTAATTATATATATATATATATAATTTTAATTGGGCAACGCAACCGAAATCATTTCACTGCATCCGATATGAATTTATGCCGTTTCCATTCACAATAAAAAGTCCGATGCACTACGTTATATTTATTGATGCATTGCAGTGTGTAAAAATTATACATTTCATTCTAATTTAAAATGACAATGCAATTCACATGTTTGTGTAGTGCAACATAATATTATTAAACGATACAAATTTGAAATAACATTGCAATTTACTCGTATATGACAATGTAATCCACATGTATATGCGGTGCAACGTATAGATGTAGGCGGGAAGGGAGTGAGTGACTCATTCCCGTTTTCCTTCACCAACAACCTCTGCATTCACATTCGCTTGCGCAACGGTGGCCACGACGACGAGGGTCTCTCCTACACCTCCGAATTTAAATCGCCGCCTCATTTCATCCTCGTCGACTTCGAGTCTGTCGACGATGACATCGCGGCAAACACATCGTGGGTCCAGGCCGACGCCACCACGACAAACTCTATTATAGAATAGGACTCACGTCAACCTCACAGACATCTGCACCAACTTGAGCGTCGTCGAGGAGGTTGACGGTTGACTCTGCGGCCTATGCACACGCTGCTTCCACCACCACCTTCGCGTCCACCATGATTTCCGTCATGTAGTTAAAGAAGAGAGAAGAGAGAACCGCCATGGAGAGAGAAGAGAGAAATAGTAAATTCATTAAATATATGATTTTTCTCTCTCATATTTAAACGTACTTATTTACCATTTTGATCATAATTATAGAATATTTTAATAATTAAAATTTTGAAAATTAATAGTTAATTTTAAACCGTCCAAGATTCCTTTTTATTTTCTATTTAAAAACCACTATATATATATATATATATATATATATAAAGAAAGCACAAAAGTTGGACACAAATATATTTTTATAATTTATAGTACTAGCGGAGAGTTACGTGCTGCGCACCTAAAACTTATAAATATATATATTAAAATTAGATTAATATTATTACAATATATTTTGGTATGTTATTTTGAAGTGATTTTTTTTTATTTTATAAAAATCGGATATTCACCTATTAATTTATATATTTTGGATCAAAGTTATAATAGTATGATAAAATTATTCAAAATTTATGTAATAATTAAATTACTATATTATCTTTAAATTAATAATATTAGAGTGACATATTAAACAAATTCAATTTTGTAAAAAGCAAAACACTTTTATAACTAGCACAAGTAACATACGTGCACGTACTATATTTATTTTTACATGATATTCTTCTTTAGGTTAAAAGTGACAAAAAATAACCTTTTAAAATGTGTGATTCAATTATTATTTTATCTTTAACATTACTCCTTATTTTACGTGTAAAAAAAGAAACGAACTATTTTTAACAGAAGATACGAAGTATTGTATTGAAAAAAATGTAGAGTAGAGATATATTGGACATTACATATTTTGTTAGTCTCTAATATATCCCAAATTCCAATATACATTTGAAGAAGCCTTCATATGCCAAATATAGAAGATAAGGAAGAAAATGGAGAAACAAAAGCAACCCACATTGCATCGTCACAACTCACAAACCAAATGAAAGACCAATAAAACACTCAGTTAATGAGAGTGTGAATATATATTAAGCAAAAGATGAACAAAACAATAAACCCAAAGTGAAAGAATCCAACTAAGCAACCAAGCCAAGAATGACAATCTCTCTCTTTCTATCTCTCCATATTGATGGGAGTGACAAGGTCTCCACAATTAAACACTGATCTAATACCATTAACAAGTATGTATATATCTACATATAGTCCAAAGATGCACTAAAATCTTTCACAAGGTGAAGGGGAGGGGGCAAACAAGATTCCTAGTTCGTCAATCGTCACTTTCACCATCCTAGTCGCCCGCACTAAAGATGCTACACCAGTGGCTGACAACACTTTCTTGGCCTTCTATCATCTCAAAAAGACATGTTCTTTGTAGCAGCACATCAAGTCATAGCAAGATATAACTAACAACCACTACTCAACTTAAGGCACTAACTGTAAATACTAATACCTTTGTCACCAAAACAATAAGACTGCACACTGCAGCAGTGCTAGATAGTTCAGAGAGACTGCCACTTCACAATTCAGGACAGGCTCCGGTGCATCTACATTAATTCTACACAAACTACACAGCTATTTGAAATAGTAGGCAAGAGGAATCAAACATTCACATTGACATAATAAGAGTGCACTAACTAGAGAAAAAAATGGCACCTACAGCAAGTGTTGACAGAAAGGAACCAATGACATCATGAGATATAGAATGATTCTTGTCGGTTTAGTGGCGATTCCTAAATGGTGGCGCAGCTGAAATTCAAACAGGCACGAGTGAGTGCCTGTGAATATAGCAGGGATTATGTTATGTATGTGTATACCCTTTGAGGGCCAATGCCAGGTCTCAAATCTCTTAGCAATGATTCATTGTATCAAAACAAAATACACTAGGATCCTGAATAGACTTGTTCCAACCTAGGTATAGTCCATGCCTCCATGGCAAGTTCATCTATATAACATGATCTAGAAAAGATGCATATCAAGATTTCATAATCTCACCAAGTCCTAATTGTTGATGGATATGCTCCACATATGATTATAGTGTGGAAATTAGGCATGTGGATACAATGTAATCATGTATGCGAAGGAGAATCCAGAAATCACACTCCTCACAAGTAACAAAACAAATAATTCATTTCACAACCAATTGAAAGAAGCAGTAAAGAAAGCTTAGATCAAAGGAAAATTAATTGACAACAAGAAACGGGTAATCCGAACTTGGAGAATCCATTGCATGAAGGGAGAAAATCCTATGAAACTACAGCAGAAGTACTAAGAATTTCGGGTCATAAGTAAACTAATTCCTTTCTTATCTTCATCTACAATGGTAAAGATGTATGCTGAATGTGGAGTCAGTCATTACTAAGAAATCTTGGTTTTGGACATTATTTAGATAGGAACAAAGAAGTGATTGAGGAGGGGTCTGATATAGTTCTGATGGAAGTTTATCTTCTGCTTTCTTGACCATCTCTACATATTTTTGGATCATTGGGTACTTATCTTTGAGCTCTTTCAGTTCAATCATAAATATATGTGAGGCAAAGCCATCCACACTTGTACTCTCAACTATCTATGTATCAAAATAAATGTCATTAATAGTTATTAGGCTTGATTTATTATTATTAACTGAATTATAAGTAAGTAGATACTCCCTCCTATTTTTTATAAATGATTTTTTTTTTGAAAAAAGAAAATATTTATTAGAAGGCATGAGGCATACCAAGAACACATTACAAAGCAGGTAAAAGAAAAAGGAAAACGCACAAGTGCAGACACCTGCTCCCAAAACCCGCATTTTACAACATCGGATTTTTGGACCAAAGACTAAAGTTTGAACTCGACTCAGACCACACTTCTTTCCCTCTCACCCAAGCCCACAAGAAAGATTTAATTTCACCCAAAATTTTAACATGGTTCCACACCCCATTGTTGAAAACAATATCATTCCTAAATTTCCAAATAATCCAAACTGTACAAACCCACAGAGACGCCAACAACAGCCTAGTCCGCTTCCCAAGACACAAGTGACTGAATTGGAAAAAGGATTCCAAGGCGTTGTTGTGCAGCGGGGCCTGCATGCCGATCCAGTTAAGACAGCTACTCCAGAGGAATGATGTTCTCCTACACCCCGCAAATAGATGATCCACTGTTTCCTCCGCCCCGTTGCAAAAGGGACAGGAGATATCCTGCTGGGGAAGAGTGATGCCTCTTCTTTTCAGCTCAGTTTTGGTTGCAATTTTGCGAAAGATGACTCTCCAAGCTGTGGCCTATGCTTTTGGAACTGCATAATTGTCCCAAATAAGCTTGCATATTTTCTTGGTATCATTGTTCACGTCCAACTTCCTCTCCAGTAGCACATTATACGCACTCTTCACTGTGAAATTGTTGTTTGGCTCCGGCTTCCATAGCCATTTGTCTGGCTCATTCGACACTTGTTTCCTGCATTCCAACAATTCAATTAAATTGGAAAGAGCATCAGATTCCCACCCCCTAAGCTCTCTTCTCCACCCTTGTGCCCAAACCCACCTATTCTCTTCCCAAGCCCCTGCTTCAGCCACGGTGCACTCTTTAGCTAGGCTCAACGCATACAGGCGTGGAAAAGCCGACTTAAGCTGAGCTTCCCCCACCCATAGATCCTCCCAGAACAGGGTAGTCGCCCCATTCCCCACCTCCCTCACAATAGCATTATCGAACCATGCCCCTTTACTATCTATTAGACACTTTAACACATCCCCCCACCAGCCCCTAACCCTCTGCTCATGCACCAACATCTTACTCCCACTACCACACTCCCTTATCCGACCCAAGCTTCCTTTAACAATATCAAGCCATAACGCATCCCCCCACCAATTGCTCTCCAAGCCCACTTCCCCATAAGAGCTTTATTAAAACAAACAAGATCTCTCACACCAAGACCCCCGTAATATTTAGGGACAATGATCGAGTCCCATTTTGCCCACACCAACTTAATACCCTCACCCCTACCACCCCACAAGAATTTTTGCTGCAATGAGATCAAACTTTTAATAACACTCAGAGGCGCTCTAAACACGGATAACACATAGGTAGGTAAAGCCGAAAGCACGGATTTAATCAAGGTAATTCTTCCCCCCAGCGAAATTTTCAGTTTTGTCCATAATTTCAAACGAGATCTGACCTTATCAATCACATATCTCCAATCACTAACCTTTCTATGGCGACATCCCACATTTACACCTAGGTACTTGAACGGCGCTTCTTCTTTCTTGCATCGAAGAATTCCAACAATATCTTCAATGATTCCAGATGTAGAATTGACCGAGATTTGGCATTTTTCTTTATTGATCTTGAGACCCGAAACCGCTTCCAAAAGGACAAGGAATCTCTTGAGGAAAACCGCATTCTTAAGAGTGGCTTTACCCAGGAAAATCGTGTCATCTGCAAATTGGAGATGTGAGACAACAATTTTACTTGGGCCCACCTCAAAAGGATCATACAAGCTCAGCCTAATCGCTCTATTCATCAAGAGTCCGATAATTTATGCAGCCAAAATAAATAAGAACGGAGATAACGGGTCTCCTTGCCTCAGACCTCTCCCAAGCTTGAAATCACCAGACGGGCTTCCATTGATGAGAACATCCGCGTGAGCAGATTCGACACACTCCTTCATCCAGCGATTCCATTTATCACAGAATCCGAAAGTCTTACACATATCTTCGAGAAAGCTCCATTCAATTGAGTCATAAGCTTTTGCAAAGTCAATTTTATAACAAAAGCCTTGGAACCGACCATATCTCGCATTCTCGAAGACCCCGAAAAAAAGAGCTTTAATTATTTTGAACTTTTTGAAAAATAAATGATGTTTTGAATACTTTTGTCCATCATATCCTTATTTAAATCATGAAAGTTCATCTAGATTTTATCATATTCTTAACATTTAATGTATCTTTAATTATTTTTACACTTAAATTACTTTATACGAGTCTCTCTTTTTATTGTTTTTACACTAAAGTTATTGAGAATAAATTAGCATTAAATAAGATTAAAATAAGTATAAAAAGATTTTCTTAATAGTTGTGCGTAACCTCAAAACATCATTTAAAAAAAGATAAGGGAGTACTCATTTACAAAAGATATAATAAAATATTAATATTTATTTTAAAATATCGATAATATCTAACTCGCTCACAATTCCGATCCTCAGAATAATTTTAGTCCATATATGCAAAGTTAAAATAATTGGAATCGTTTGAGTTATCTAACATTGTTTGACTAATACTTTACCCATAATTTCATACTCTCTCTATTGAAAATGATGTTGTGGAATAATTGAATCAAATAACAAAGTTAAGTATCTTTTAAATAAATTAGGTTTGGAAGGTATGACTCTAATCTGAATACTATGTAAAAATAAAGTTCTCAATTTGTTGGCTAATATACTTTTATTTACTCCCACAAATTCACAAGAAGCTCAACACGCAATCGTTCTTAAAGTACTAATTAAATATAATGTTAACAATGAATTGATAATATGTTAAAGAAGTTTACTTTTAATTCTACAAAATGCTTGAGTAATTTAATTTAGTGCAATGATAATGACAACAATAAGTTGCACTATCTAGTTTTATATACTAGTCCCTCTCATAGCTTATGTTTCTTTAATGTACTCCATCCGTCCCACTATTTCCGTCTTCTTTTATATTGAGATGAGTGTATTATTTTAATAAAAGAGGACGGAAATAGTGGGACGGAGAGAGTACTATTCAGACGGAATGATTATGTGATACTTCCATTAAATTTGACATGTTTTCATTTTTGGTACGTTTCACTAAATTTGGAACACTCTAAAAATAGCAAAAATTATCTCTTAAAAAAGGTGTGGATCTTACCACCTTTATAACTTTTACACTACTTTATACATTCTTTTTAATAATCGTACCGAAAAAAAAAGTGTCAAACTTAGTGGGGCAGAGAGAGTACTATATTTTTTATTTTCAAATGTTAGGGTTGCAAATGAATAAAGCTACTCGCGAATTATTAGGATATCATTTAAAAAAACTTGTTTGATGCTTGACTTGATAATAAGCAATCCCAATTTGGACCTGATTCCGAGCTCGATAATTTTAGCGAGCCAAGTTCGGGCTTGACAATGCTCGACTTGTTAAATTCACTAACATGTTTAAGGTTGTTTGTCCACATACCTACAATCCAGTGTCAAATTAAACTAACTAATTTTTTCAAATATAAAATTTATACAAGCTCGAGCTCGAAATCCATTAATATAATAAATTAGTCGAGTTCGAGTTTAAAAATAATATTATCAAATTTCTCATAAGTCGAGTTCGAATTCGATAATTATATATCAAATCAAATTCAAATAATATTGTGAAAACCTTGCGACCCCTAGAAAATATCTCTACATTTCCTCCATAAATCTTTAATTAACCTGTCCTCGTCTCTTTGTAAGAAGATCACTTTTGGATTATGTCGTTGCTTGAAACGATTCTGTCTTATTAATATTATTATTATACCTTATTTTGGAATAAGAAGACTATTAAAAACTAAAATAGTTAAATGACCAAAATAACCCAGACCAAAACCAAATTTACAATAAGACCCGAATCAAAATAAATAAAGCCACAAAACAACGACACGTGTCCTAATCTGAATAGTTTATTACACGCACCAATCACACACTTTCTGTATCACTACAAATATCTCCTCCTTCACTCTTCCTTCTTCTCCACTCCAATAATGGCTGCTTTGACTTTCCCTCTCCTCCTCATCCTCACTATCTCTCTCTCCTCCTCCGCGCTCGCCTCCACGGGAGCCTTCCTGGAAACCGTCGCCGACGATCCTCTGATCCGCCAAGTCGTATCGGAGGGTGCGGAGGCCGTGGACGAGCTACTGCACGCCGACCACCACTTCTCACTCTTCAAGACCAAGTACAGCAAGTCGTACGCCACCCAGGAGGAGCACGATTACCGATTCTCCGTCTTCAAGGCTAACCTGCGCCGCGCCAAGCGCCACCAGCTCGTCGATCCCACCGCCGTCCACGGCGTCACCAAGTTCTCCGACCTCACCCCCGCGGAGTTTGAAAAGAGCTACCTTGGCCTCCACAAGCAGCGCCTGAAGCTCCCCGCCGACGCGCAGCAGGCGCCGAAGCTCCCCACCAACGATCTCCCCGCCGACTTCGACTGGAGAGAGCACGGAGCCGTCGGTGTTGTTAAAGATCAGGTTTTGCTTTTATACTCTTTGAATTGATCGATCTACGGCAACTCAAGTGCGTGCGTGCGTGCGTGTGTTTTCACAGTTGCTGGTTACCATATAAGCGGTTTCCTTTTTAATTGAAGTTGACTTAGGGTTTAGACTAGAATCAGTTCACGATATGTCCTCTGTTTTCATTGAATTACTCTGACTTCCTTCTTTCCATGTATAGTTTGTTGTTTGAAAGTTTGCAAAGTAAATTACTTATATAATCTCTGTCTAGAAACAGTTGGAGGCATGATAATTTATATTTGTTACTTGATTCTTATGAGTTAGGCTGCATATGTTCAATTGATTGAAGCTATTTTAATGGGTGAGGATTGCGAAACAGGGATCGTGCGGTTCGTGCTGGTCGTTTAGTACGATCGGGGCGCTCGAAGGAGCACACTATCTGGCCACAGGGGAGCTCTTGAGCCTCAGTGAGCAGCAGCTTGTGGATTGTGACCATGAGGTTTGTATGGTAGAATTTTAAATTGTTGTGATTTGTCCTTGAGCTTTGTTGTTGTTAATATATACTTCTCTTCAAAGTTAAGAAAACGACATTTCATCGTGCCAGATGTTATCGAGATCTACATTGCACTACTTTGAACTTGATGCCCTTATTGTTGAACCAGTTTGCAGTGATTGGTTTTGCTTGCTGCTCATGTTTTATGTATCCATACACATGTTCAAAATCTTGCACGTTCTTGATGTAAAACGTTCATTTTCCTTTCCCTGCAGTGCGATCCAGCTGAACGTAACTCCTGCGATTCCGGTTGCAATGGCGGATTAATGAACAATGCCTTTGAATACATCCTCAAGGCTGGTGGAGTCCAAACAGAGAAAGACTATCCTTACACGGGAGTTGATGGTCAATGCAAGTTCAATGCCAATGGAGTCGTTGCTGGCGTATCAAACTTCAGCGTTGTTTCCATAGACGATGATCAAATCGCTGCAAATCTGGTTAAGCACGGCCCTCTGGCAGGTACCATTCGACACGATAGCACATATGTTATTTCACCGGATTAAAACAATAAAAAAAACTTGCTTATTAGTATCAATCGTTATTTCTCTGCAGTGGGGATCAACGCACTTTGGATGCAGACGTACATAAAAGGGGTTTCGTGCCCTTACATATGCGGCAAATCTTTGGATCACGGTGTTGTTCTCGTTGGGTACGGTGCAGCTGGGTACGCTCCCATTCGTCTCAAGGATAAGCCGTACTGGATCATCAAGAACTCGTGGGGAGCAAGCTGGGGAGAAGATGGATACTACAAGATCTGCAGGGGGAAAAATCTTTGTGGGGTGGAGTCGATGGTATCGACTGTCACTGCAGTTCATCTCAACTCTATGTAACTTATCAAGATGCAGCAACTAGCAAACTTATAAACATGATATTTATGCACATATTGTGAATGTAAAGAAGTGCATTGAATATTAGGATTTAGCTTTACCTGCTTACGTTGTCTGTAGATGTTACTAATGCTGTCCTAAACTCCAAAATATGTATGTACTATCATTTCTGCTATTGAACTTACATATGAGTAGGATTTGTGTTTCCATCTTTACTTACATAAACTATCACTGCGAGCTTGGGTTTCAAACATATCTTGCCTAACCTAAATCACGTTCTATATATATAGCCCTAAACCCAAATTTGGAGGACACACATGGCTCGACCCGAGCTACCGGACCACCCGCAGGTGGAAGACATATTTAAAGCTGGCCCGAACCAATTTGATTCAAATGAGTGGCCTTTTCGGATTGAGCCAAACCCATCTGAAATTTTTTGTTAGTTATCTAAATCGAGCGATGCTAGAATTGGTGAATACAAACTCGTTTTGAAAATTTTATCGTATACTTTCTTTGTCTCATTAATCATGGTTCCGTTTGATCAAAACTAAAACTGTACATGTTTTATTGACCTTTTGACCATGAATAATGGAATAGACAGAGTATATTATTCACATTTTCGATAAAATAGAGTACAATGTTCTTCATTCCTATCGAGGCAGACATAACCTAGGCTAAGATGATAAGCAAGCAAGAAGCAAACTATAGTTCATCCCATGACAAGAATATATAGTGCTTCCAAAAAGAGAAGTATATATAAGTAGGTAAAATGTCTATTACATCTGCAAAAATAACATTCACGATTCATGGCTACAACTAAGGTAAAAGGCAACATAGTTGCCAGGGTCCATTGATAGGTAACGCACACTTAATTTCCACACTGCATCATGAGAAATGGTCCACGTCAAAAGAATCTTACACAAGTTCTTATTACAATGGAAAAATGTAATCATAGAAACAAAGATCAATAGGACAGATTCAAGAAAGGAAACCAAATATTGAACAGACACATATATATATATAAGTCCGAGAGAAGCATCTTTTGTCCAAAGCTCCCTACCTCTTTCGTCAACCACAGGCGTAGCCGCTTTCTGAAATTGTGAAAGGTCAGAAACAGAAACAAGCAATTTTACAATCAAATCATCTTATCTGCGACGGGGAACAGAACAAGCCGGACGCATCAGCTCCAACAGCTGCAAGATCGCAAACGGTGCATAGCTGGCCTTGCTGTGATGGGACAAAATGTGTAGTGCAGTATGGGCAGGTTACATCCTTCTGTCCTCTATAGATTGGGACGTACGTTGCTCCACATACTACGAAAGGATTTCTGAAGTCGTAGTTGAGCTGTGTGGCATCTGTCATATTCCTTTCAGCAGCTTGCAAGACCTGGCGAGCCTGCCTTGCTTGATTCTCGTTACTTGGATTACTTTCAAGAAGCCGCCTGGCGAAGTTAGCTGCGGTGCTCATATTCTTTGCCTTGAAGCAAACAATCATTGCACTGAATAGTGCAAGTCGCAAGTGCGGGGGCTGGAGCTTGCAATGGGTGAAATATGCCGCGAGTTCCTGCTGGCGTGTTGGATCATCCTTCAGTTCTCTCCTCTTAAGCTCCATTTGCAAGCCAAGAATATATTCTTTCACTACGACAACCAATTCTTTGACTTCGTCCACTTCTCTTCGTGTTTCAACCACAATCAGTGGAATTGTGTGGAGAATTGATAGGAAGTGTCGAAGAGCTTCAGAAAACTTTCCAGCAGTCGTTGCTCTGTAGCCATCCTTCAGCTTCTCATCTAGTTGAGAGAAATTGAAGACAAGAGCAGGAGGACCTCGAACATTGGGGCTTGCTGATTCACTCCAGCCTCTCTCAACAGCAATAGATATCACTGGTGCTGAAGTAAAGGCACGCAAGTAACTGTGACTACCCAAGTGAAGATCCATAAACTGAGACTTCAAAGGGGCAAAATTGCATATCCCTAACTGACGGCTCAATAAACGCAGTGCTGTATCAAAGTTGCCAGCTGCTGCGTGTTCAGCAGCAAGGGATGATTTTTGAACCCAAATTTGGCTTACAGGCATACCAGGTGAGGGGCAAACGAAAACAGAAGAACGGGCATTAGAAGCCGCCTTTGGTGTATCAGTATCAGGAGGCAGATCCAGATCCTCGAGATCCCATCCTCCCTCCTCATCATTCTCATTGTGTGCATCAACCTCATCCAGCACCATATTGATGTCTCCATTCTGCAGATTATCCCCATCACCGATATCCAAGGCCTCACCCCAGTCAGCATCTGCAGCCTCTTCATACTCTTCTTCTGCACCTCTACCCGCATCATCAAGAGAACCCTCAAATATGCCTTTACTGACCATTAGCAGAGGCCAATCTCCAGCACAAAGCACTGGACTTGGAGGGATCAAAAGAGAAGCTTTCCTCCCTTCAGGCAGAGAAGGAACATTATCCCCAAGTGTTATAGTTAAACGCTCAACGACATCATGAAGCCCGTGGAGAGAAGCTGTTATGTAAGCCAGGGGCAAGTGACCTGCATTCTCCAGAATTTTCACCCGCTCTCGTACATCACCAAGATACAGTGCATTATGAAACTGGCCCATTACTTCATTTTTCACCTCAGCAATTTTCATCATTTTCGATAACTTATCCAGATTACCAGTTATAAGATAATGAAAAGAAAGCCTTTCAAAGTTCTTTGTCTTCTGGTATGCATATTCAACAATTCCTGCATTTCCCTGCCGGAGGGCCTCTACTCCGAGCCTGTACCAGTAATCCTTCTCATCAATCTTTTTAGCAGATTCAAGAGCTTTCTCAATGTTACCGCTTTCAAGGGCTAAGTTGAAGCGAGTTCTTTCGTCCTTCACAAAATACAGAGCAACTTGCGGGAAGCCCTTCTGTTGCAGATATGCAATCATGGCTTGTCCACATAATTCTGAATTCTTTATCATACTCATAACATGATCGTACCTCTTCCTCAGTAGGGACAACTTAAAGATATATTCTGTAGAGTCAATAATGATCGGACGGCTTTTCCCATCTCGGTCTAGGCAAAAGATTGTATTTCCATATATCTTTGTTACATACACAGGGACATCCAAGGTCTTTATGATTCCACTATCTCCATTAGGCAGGCAGTACTTGATGTGCGTCAGTGTAGTATAGATAAAAACACCATTGTCGTCCCATGCTCCACTCTTGACACGGATAGTCTCGTGAAGAGTGCAGCGGTGCACAAGTTTTTTATCAGCAATAACAATTGAATGCTTGCTCAGTAAAGCAACACTGTCCATATCCTGAGACCAAACCACATACCGAACAAAAGAAGCTTGAAGATCTCCAAGGAGAATTCTTTGTTGGAGATCAAAAATGACAACCTTGTCCTCAGCCCGGCAGAGCAGATTCCCAGTGCCAGCATAGAATATGGCATCAGTACCAATAGGTAGAGCACTCTTTTTCACTATTTCATTTTTCAGGTTCTTGACCAGGACTTGGTTGCTACTCTTCTCAAGCACAGCAAACCTATTCCGAGCCACAAAAACTGCCGATCCCCCAGCACCTCTTTTTGCCTCTTGGGCTGTATCCCCTCTGCTGTAACTATCTTTGGGTATAACATAGAGCTCATATGAACCGCCATCCACGTCTGAGCAGACCAAAATCGCATTCTCGGTGGGACTATAAGAAAGAGTTCGTGGCGCTTGGTTCAAACTATTAGAACCAGGACGACGGATTGGTATAAGCTGTGTATCCTTCTGAGTGGAATACTCAAAAGAACGTAAAAATCGATCCTTGACATAAAACACAGAGTCACCACTGACAGAAAAGGCAGGGCGTTCTCTCTCTAGCTTAAAAACAATCATGCCACTATCATGACCAGCAGCAAGAAGATTCATCTCTGGATGGGCAGAAAGGATCCAGAACCTGTCGTGCTCCCTACGGAATGTCTGCAGGCCAGTTCTTTTGGTAGCATCCCAAACTCTGATGCTCTTGTCTTCTGAATTTGATACAATGATGTCCTGCCTCGCATGGAACAAAACACAAGAAACATTGTTCATGTGTCCTCTCAATGTGTCCACCTCCCAAGCCTTTGTATCTGACAAATATATCATATCTTTGTTACTGAAGCAATATACATATGACTAAAGCTAAATTTGTAAACAACATAAAGTTGCGAGCTGACAAAGCAACATCTAATACTGAATTCCTACACTTACAAATAGGTTAAGCTGGAATTGTCAACGAGCTTATTCAGTACTGGGGAATTGGTACTTAATCAGTTTAGTCAGTATTGTGGCATCTTATAATCCTAAACTATCGCCACAAAAAATATAAAAGGAACTCATCAACTCAAATTGAAAACCTATATATCAAGAAGCTCCCCTTCACCCATCATATCTTTAACAATCAGAACTATTTTGCAAACTGAAGCAAACAATATCAAAAGGTAATATGTCAGCAAACTGGACAGCCAAATCAGCATGATCACTGAAGATCGTGACGTTATGGTCCGCCAATTTCCAATAGGGAAAAGGATTACTAATATAGTAGCAAAAATCATGAAAACAATAAATGCATATTAGTTATATAACTTATATTACTATAATAATATAAGAGTAGCTAAATGCTTAAGTATCATGGGCCCTCATGGCAAATATATCAGTGAATCAAGCCGACATACCATTCATGCGCCAGATTTTCACTTGACGATCATCAGCTCCAGAAACAATTAGAGGGAGAGTTGGATGGAAAGAAGCCCAGTTAACCCCTCGATCATGGCCTTCCAAGACATACTTCACAACAGCATCAACGCCACCAAAGAAGTCCGCATTCATTTGAGACAATCGCAGAATGTCATCAGCAGGAGAAACAGTTTTCTTCCTCAAGGCTCCAATATCCCAAACACGAACAGTCTGATCCAAGGAGGCCGAAACAACCAAATCTTCTTTGGGGTGAAATGAAGCACACATGACATAGTGGTTGTGCCCAGTTAACACGGAAATGCAAGTACGTGATTGCCAGTTCCATATTCTAATTGTCTGATCATCACTTGCACTTACTATCCAAGGATACTCATGATGAAATTGAACAGTCCGGATGTAGTCGAGATGACCAAGAAGAGTAAATAGACATCTATGCAATTTATAGTTCCACACCTTAATTTTGTAATCATCACCTGCAGGAAAAAAGTATTGATGCTTAAATCAGAAAATTCATCTGGTATCAACTTAAGAATCAAATATTGCAGAAAGAAACCAATGACATCTTGATTACATAGAATTAATTCAAAAACTATCCAACATAGTCAGTTAAACAAATATTTTCATATAAATTGATTGACATGAACAGCATAAGGAAAGTTATCAAAACCACTAAGTGCATGTAAGGCACAAATGCCTTCTATTGACCTTGCCAGGTACAAGTACAACAAAATTGGGTACCAGTAATTGACATAAAAATGTATACATGCTCTTTTGTCAGAAGAAAATGAATGATCAGGTGATGGGAGTAAAGACAAATACATCTGCAACTTCAAGCAAGGCCTAGAGACTAGGCATGTCTTTGACTACTGTGAGAAGGCTACACAACATGACATTGACAAACAAAACTAGATAGCTAGATGCTGGCAGATTTTTTTGTTAATACTAATAAACATCTGAACATAAATGAACTTTCTAGCACATAAACAATGCAAATGATCATATCATGGATTGGGCAAGATACATTTATCATGATGAGAAAAACCTTATAAAGTCAAACAAAGCTCCAAAGACAAAATATTCTAGTAACATTTATCAATCAATCGAGATGAAATGAAAACCATACAAGAAACTATATAGCACGAATACCATCTAAACCCTTTGCTATAAAAGAAAAGAAAAAAATCATACTTTTATAGATTTACAGAACGAAAGACTTATTTATTTGTACAAGTGGCAAATTAAGGCTGATAGGCAGTGTATGGGAAAGGTGGCCCAGGCAAGCCCATTCAGAAGACAGCTTCAGTGATTGGATATGGACGTCAAGAACTTGAGATCGCACTGATCCACAAGCACTATCTTCAAATTATAGGATCCAATAAGATGACGATAAATTTGTTTTACTAACAATGAACTGAGAGTTAAATCAGTCATCACTCACTTAAAATGTAAGTAAAACCAATATTTAAGAATCAGAACGAGTACGGGATCTGATACTCCACTAAACTCGCACTACAGCGATCACATAATACGCAAAACAACGACACACTCACAAAACAGCTTCGTGGATCGAAATCAAAATCAACCACCACCACATCCGAAATTAGCAGATCCGCAACCAAAATCATTCTCGCCACTCGTAAAATCGCAAATCATGGCCAAAGCAAGCAGAGATCACATTGCGAAAGCAACATCCAATCAAAGTAAAACAAAATAAAACTCAGACCTCCGGAGACGAAAAGCGGCTGCGATTTGTGGAAATGAACGCCGCGAACGGGGCCGTCGTGCTCGTCGAATCGGTCAATGAGGGTGCCCATGCGGTAATCCCAGAGCTGGATCACGCCGCTGTGGAGACTGGCGAGGATCCATGGGCGCTTGCTGTGAAAGCTCAATCCTTTCACTCGATTGCTCTTGGTCTCGAATTTCGTCAGCATGTTGTGCAATTTGTCTCTCCACCTACGATCCGGCGCGGCGAGGGAACGGAGAGATCTGAGATGTGTGCCAGAATTCGCAAACCCTGATCGAGATTTAGATCTGTGGAAATTGGGGGATTTTTAACGACATAAGTGTGGGATAAGAGAAATGGCGTTATTTCTCTGCGCTTGCTGTAGATCTACTCGATCCACTACCCGCTTTGGATCCGAATCATCACAAAAACTTAATCGGGTATTACCCGAATAGTAATATTGTAAAATTTAATCAACCCTTGTAATAAAAAAATAAATGAAGATGTACAAAAAAGATTCATAATAAATGTATCAATTCATAGGTAGTAATAACATGTGACATTTATGATGATTTGGACTAAGAAAAGGGATGAAAAACTTCCCAATTATTCTTTATGTTATGAACTAATTCCATAACACTAATAATAAATGAGGGGTTGAAGGCAAAAGCAATTGATATTGAGTTATTTTTCCTTATTAATTGATAATGGTTGAGTTGTTAATTGATAATAACTTAGGATATTTTACTAAGAAATAAATAATGAAAGCTCGGAATGAGAATCAACGGGGGATTTCCTAACAGTTCAATAAGAAAGGTAAAGAATAAGTACTCTTGAGAAAGCGGAAAATAAAGAAAATGATTTATCGAGTAGGCCAAAACCAACCAGTGAAGCTGCTCTTGGGGAAGCACCGTCATTTTCACACTACTTCAATCTACTTTGAATGAGTGGATTACCCTAATATTTATACTACTATATATCTATACAAGTTAAAGATATACTTCTTCTAAGGAATTTCCCAAATGTGCCCCTAACATGCTTATGACGCGTTGATTTATTTTATCTTGTCAAAATTGTAACATATGTGAATAATATTTGACACATAACGTCTGACCTAATTATTTATGCTTATGTGGAACGTAATCTATGTTTTGTATCTGAAGAGTTAGAGGCAACAACATATGTTGTGCGACAACGTCTGGCATGAGATCAAATAATCGTCTAACAGCGATTTTTACTCTAATTAATTTTGGAGACCATCTTATCTATCATCTTGTACTGGGTTACTTAACATGTGAGAGTAGTGATTGTTAAGGATATTGTGTCCTACTATTTTACATTTTTATCGTTTATATATAAGGAAAACAACCAATAAATCGGATGACCATCAACACTATAAATAGGAGAATACCCCTCCATACATTACACATTCTAACCTTAAAAATTGTATGAATAATCTTGTTTTTCTCGAGTATGCACTTTTAGACTCTCAATGTTCTACAAGCTAATTTGAGTGTTAAAGTCTATGTTCACGTAACTCTTTTCTCCAAGTTTGTTTAACAGACCATGACAAGTCTAACCCTGCTTGAGAGTACAATGCAAAAAACCAAATAATGTTTGTCCACTCAATAATTTACTCAACAAAAGTATAATATTCAATTTTAATGTAACTTTATACTCCCTCTGTCCCAACTTAGTTGGGACATATACCATTTTGGACCGTTCCAACTAAGTTGAGGTGTTTCCTTTTTAAGAAACTTTTATATCACACACAAGTTTAAATAATATATATTCATATCATCACTTTATACACTTTTCAACTCTAAACATACACTCCTTAATTACAGTGTCCAAAATAAATGTCTCAACTTAGTCGGGACGAAGAGAGTATAATTTATGGGTAATAGGTAAAATTACCCACTTTTATAAAATAAAAATAAAAAATACCACTTAAAAATAAAAGATAAAAAATACCCACTTTTTACAATAACATGATGAATTTCATCATGTGATCATGTTATTTTTACAATAACATGATGAATTTCATCATGTGATCATGTTATTCAAGTTATTTTAAATTTGAATAACATGAACACATGATCAATTTCATCATGCTATTGTAAAAAGTGGGTATTTTTTATCTTTTATTTTTAAGTGGGTATTTTTTATTTTTTACTTATCAAAATGGGTATTTTAGCATTTACCCCATAATTTATTGTGAATTTAATTTTCAATGGAACATCATGTAAGTAAATTTATATTCTTTAATATATTTTTTATTAATTTCAAATTATTTTACATAGGGAAAAATAAATTATTAATGCATATTTTTTCTCAAATAAATTAAAATTCTTAAATATGAAAGGTCTGCCCAAAATTAAATTGGACTTCATATTTCAAAATCCGAAAAATATTCTGATGAATTTGAATGAACCTTAAAATTACAAAATACCTGCTGCTACCGCTAATTTTGCCATCTTGACTTTTTATACACTTGTGTTTGGGCTTTTCTTTTACATTATTATACTAATGAGCCCACAATCTAATGGGCTTAAATATCAACATATTTGAGTTAATAGTTTACTTGTCATGGGCTTAAATAGTTTACTTCATATCGATCGTGGAGCTTTTATGATTTTTTTTTACTTTTAAAATTAGATTTTTAAAAGTTTTATATATTATGAGTATTCAAATATGGATTTTAGAAAGGCGTATAAAATTTTTAGGTATTTAATAATATATAGATTTTAATAATCTATAGAATTTTATAAAAAAAATTTTGAAAATATAAATAGATTATTCTCTACAAAATCTATTATAATCACTAGAAATTTTTATAAACATTATAGACTTATAGTCATGGTTAGATGGACTAACTTGAAAAATTAAAAATTTATGAGTAAAAATCATAAATTTTTAACCTAAAAAAAATTAATATGAATTATTTCGAATTGAATAACCCAACAATTGATGACTGGATGAACATCCATATTTGTGTGTCATGAATTTTTTTCACAAATATTGACTTTTTTCAAAAAAATGATTTTTTTAAATTCGTAGATCATATATCATCTTTTGTAACATTCTTTATTTTAGATACAAAAAATTATAAACAAAATAGGAACACATTCTAACCAATTCACAAAAAAAAAATTGTATCAAATTTGAACTATTAACTAATTTCTTTCATGATTTTAATGGGACATATGAAGTGATTAATAGGGATGTAAGCGAATCAAGCTATTCGGAGCTTGACTCGATAAAAATTCGTTTGAAATTCATTCATTTACTAAACAAATTAAACTCAAACCTCGAATAGAGCTTGAATAATTTTTCGAGTCGAACTCGAGCCTAATTTTATTTGCTTTAAAAGGTTCGCGAACATGTTCGAATATAATTTTAACGACTTGAGTTTCGAATAGTTCACAAACTTTAAAAACATACGAACCGAACTTCAAATAGTTCGCAAACTTTATATACGAACTAGTTCACAACCTTATTAAATTAATATATATATATATATATAAACAAAATAATTTAATAAACGAGGTTTTTAATGAGGTCGGAACTCGAATATTTAACAAACTTAAGTCGAATTCGAGCTCGAACTTGAATTTAATATTAACTCAAATAATAAATGAACCGAACTCAAGCTTGAATTTTATGTATCGAATCGAACTCGAGTTTAGTTTTTAAAACTTGAACCTTTAAATATTCAAATGAGCCGAATTCAAGACTCACAGTATTAGATTCAGTTCGACTCGATTTCATTCTTAACCTAAACAATCTTGGCCATGTCTACATCATAGTACTCGAACCAAGAACGATTCTCTATTACAAAGAAATCTTTTCCTTAAACAAACTAAAACCACAACCTCCAAAACATAAGTATACATAAGCCACAGAGACAGAGAGCTTCATCAAATCACGCAAACATATATACTCATTTAGATTCTCTCCAGTTCTAAATTTGTGTCCCCAATAAAAGCATAAAGATAGCATGCTCTATCAATACCTAAACTAAAGCCTAAAACCTAAACCCTAATCTTAGCCTTCTCAGAAAATATGTTACATAATTTTGTAACAAAAAATCTTTCAACAGTTAAGAGTCAAAGCCCACCCAACAGCACCCATCAATCAAACACTCAAAATTGAAGTACAAAATCAATCCCACCCATCCTCATCAATATCACTTGGCCCTTTTTCATTGTGGAGATAAAAAGTAAAATATAATAAAATAACAACTGGTATAATTATTAATGGAGGATGAAGTAGTATATCATAATTTTTGTTTAAATTTGGAAACATTCGAGCATAGTATTGACATGAAACTCAAAAATTAGTAATGCGAATAAAGCGTCCAGAAAATAAACGTCATAATTATTCTACATATACTACACTGTTGCGACATGATCTCATTTAGCGTATGATTGTATATTTCTCAATATAAAACTTTGAAATATGGCGTATGTAGAATGAGAACGACGTTATTTAATTTTTCCGAATGTTTGTCTATGTATATAGTAATTTTAAGTTCTACGTCAACACAATATTGAGATACTTCTAAATTCAGGTAGAAAAACAAAAATTATACTAAATTCATGTATTCATAGACATTTTCTTAAACTCGTGTTAAAAAACATAATTTGTTAAAGTTCATTTCTTTACATCCAAAAATCCCAAATAAAAAAATATTTGATTCGTCCACGAAATTGGTAGGTATTGTTTCATTTTTATCCTTTTACAAAATTATATACTATTATTCAATTCTTTTTTTTAGGTAGGTAGATCGGTTCCCACTTCACACAACTTAATAAATAACAGGAAATTAAGTTGAACTAAAACTTCATTCAATAAAAAATGCAATTAAATATAAACTATTGTTTTAAGATGCAAATAAGTAGAATTAAATTAAAGTAAATAGCAATTTGTTAAAATTAAAAAGAAATGATAATGTATGGGCAAGAGTGAAAGGCCAATGAATATGTGGTGGTGACTGATAACAAGAAATGACTCATTCTTAAATTACTTTATCAACTCCTGCAATCCTTTTTCACCCATTTGGTAAATCTTTCCATTTTAGGGCAACAAATGGCCCCCTCTACCCTCTTTAATGACTCAACCCCTCTTCCCCTCTTTCTCTTTATACCTCACCCCCCTTCTCCCTTCTCTCCTCATAATCTTATCTCCAGCTTTGAAGATCTGCAGAGGCTTTCTCACACACACACACACAGATCAGAGATATGGCTCGTGGGAAGATCCAGATCAAGAAAATAGAGAACCAAACAAATAGGCAGGTCACCTACTCCAAGAGGAGAAATGGGCTCTTCAAGAAAGCCCATGAGCTCACCGTTCTCTGCGATGCCAAGATTTCCATACTCATGATCTCAAGTACCCAGAAGCTTCACGAGTATATCAGCCCCACCATCACGTACGTACCTTCACCTCTCTCTCTCCCTTTCTCTTTCTGTCTGATAATCTTGATTTGTTTGTGTTTGTGTGTGTGTGTGTGTGTTTTAGGACAAAGCAGATTTTCGATGAATACCAGAAGACTGTTAGGACTGATCTTTGGAGCTCCCACTACGAGGTTCTTATGTCTTAATTTTACTTACTTTCTCAAAAACATGTTTATTCTTCTTCTTTTTTTCAAGATTTACCCTTTTGTTAATTTGTAGAAAATGCAAGAGCACTTGAAGAAGCTGAAGGAGATCAACAGGAATCTGAAGAAGGAGATTAGGTTTGAGAGCTACACAGCTTCTTCTTTTTTTTAACATTATTTAACCATCTTTCTTGACTTGAAAATAAATAATTAAATTTGTGTGATTTATAATTAGGCAAAGGATGGGAGAGTGCTTGAACGATCTGGGTTATGAGCAGATGGTGAATCTTATTGAAGATATGGACTCCTCTCTCAAGTTGATTCGTGAGAGAAAGGTTTCATTTTTACTCTCTATAATCTTCTTTCTCTCTTCTCAAGAACAATAAATATCTAGCTAGGGTTTCCTTTCCTTTTTTCTTACAAATTAAGATTAAGACAGTGACATTTGTTTGATGGAGAAAGCCTATCAAATCTTGAGTTATTTGTCAAAACTCAAAAGAATAAATCTGAGAAAAATGGATAAAAATGAGTATGAATTTCTATTCTCAAAATAAAATATGGGGTTTCTGAATTAGTCAATATATTTATCTAAAACAAATTGATTTTTTTTCTTGAGAATATTTACAAAAGTACAATATCTCTGTCTTGAGAATTACTTAAAAGAATTTTAAGTTTATTAATTAGTTGACATCAATTATATATATGTTTTGTGTGTGTTTTTACCTTGTTTATACTTTAATATAGCAAATTGAGATGCACTAATGGAATTGATACTCTTAATCATAACAGTACAAAGTGATCTCCAGCCAAATTGAGACCAACAGGAAAAAGGTAATTAACAAAAATAAATAGCTAATTAAATACTTAATATAATTATTTTTATAATTTTAAGCACTATTTAAATTCTTTATGTTTGCAGGTAAGGAACGTTGAAGAGATACATAGGGGTCTTGTGCTTCAATTTGTAAGTATTTTTCTTGATAAAAACTTTATATACCTCTCAAGCTTATTAATTTCGGACTTAATTTGTGGGATTTGAACACGCGACCTTTTAACCCGATATAGGATGCGCGACAAGAGGATCCGCACTACGGCCTAGTCGAGAACGAAGGCGATTACAACAACTCGATGCTAGGGTTTCAACACGGCGGGGCACGGATCATTTCCTATAATCTACCACCTAACCACTACCACCATCACCACCACCACCGCCCGAGCCTTCACAGCGGGACCGGGGCCTCGGACCTCACTACATTTGCTCTACTTGAGTGAATGCTTTGTCACATATTTATATGTATTATTATGTGTGTTGATTGTGTTTGAACTTAATTAGTAGGTCTTGAGAGGAAAAAAGGGAACAAGAGAAAAGGAACCTCAGTACTAAATGTGTTTGCTATGCTTAATTTGTGTATGACTATTAATTGTGGATTTCTATCTACTAGAGTTTATGTATGTGTGTGGAAGTATTAAATTTGTATTGTAATTTGTCTTTATAGACTTGTTTGATATTGTTCAATTTAATTTGGCCTCTACACTTCATCGAGGAGTTTTAAATATAAAAGAATAATCTTTTAATACAAAAATAATGTGATTTTTGCAGGAATATATATTTATATATATATACCATATTTTTTAATTATTACTAGAAATAATTAAAAATAACATTGCATATTAAAAATAATTATATATTCTAATTGGTCAAATTGTAATGTCTCTACCTATGTACACTCGTTAGGTATTATCTCTCTTAAAATTATAATTCGTTAGTGAATAAATATCAGATTCAAGGTAGCAAGAAATGAAGAAAATAATTTCCAAGAAAAAGAGTTTAATGAAAAATATATATAGCCTTGGCTTGGGCCACCTGGAAATTATGTGAAAAACTTCATATAATACTACTTTTCAAATATTAATATATACTCCACCGTTCATTAAACATCTTCCTAATTTGACTTAGTGCAGGTTTTAATGTAGTGCTTTTGACTTTAATAATGATATATAATGAGTGGAATTATGATCTCACTTGATATATTATTTTAAATTGAATTGTGTATAGTTAGTGTATTTTGGGTTTCATTTAATGTATATTAAATTGAGTTGTATGTAGAGGATATTGTGGGTCCACTTACTATAAATAGAAAATTTAAAGTAGGAAGAAGTTTGGTGGAAGTGTATATATATTTATATTTATAAAATTTACCCCCTTTAAGATATACTATAGCCTTTTTTTTTTACTTTCTAATAAAAATAAACAGAAATTATTGATATAATTAAACATAGTTATTAATCCTTTTGTTTCAGAATTGCATCTTGGCCCAAATGCTTCTTGATTGGGCTGAAGCCTGAAGGTGAGACTACTGTACTTGTGTGTAATCCTCTTCTATTATAGTAAATTATTATTATTTAGTTAATTGGTAAAATTATTTATTTTATAAAATAAAGATAAAATATAAAAATAATTACATCACATGATAATATGAGAAATTTTCTCATGTGCTTATATAATTCAAATTATTTTATGAAATTAAATATATGAGCACATGAAAACAATATATATATATATACACACACATTTCAAAAAAAAATTTGAATTTGACATAGTTTTAATTCAATTTATATGCTTAAGGCAATTGACATAGTTTTAATTCAATTTAATTTATGTGCTTAAGGCAATTTGAAATACATGAATATATGAAAACAACATTCAAATTCATGTGTTTAAGGCAATTCATATAGTTTTAATTCAATTTAATTCTTATATCATAAAAGTATTTTTTTTTAATTAGTAAGAAATTGTAATCGACGATTTGAAATTGTAATTGAAATCGTTCTAGGCAGTTCGATTCCAAATCGTGAAGTGTCATGATAATGATTCGATTTCAATTTCAAATTTTCAAAATCATGAACCAACAATTTGGTCGATTCTATTCCCGTAAACATAATATTTTGGCAAGTATGAATTGAAATTGGAGAATATATTTTATTCTAAAAGTTTATATTAAGATACCGACATCTCATATGATCCAACCTTATCGTTTTGATTTGAACAATAAGATTCTTAAAAGATATGTAATAATAATAGATATTTTATAAGATTAATAAAATTTCCAATATGATCTCCCAAATCTGGTGTCCAAAAAGTACAATTTGTCATTTTCTGCTAGTTGTGGATAAAGTTTTTGTTGTTCATAATTATTGGTGATATATTAGTCAATTAATCCAGCTAACAATTGTATAAAAACTAACATATTAAACATGAAAAAAAAAATCTACATTACGCAACCATAAATTTGTGTTCATTTTAAGTCAACTGAAAAATCAAAATCAATGAGAATTTTATAATAAAAAACAATTAAAAACATAATTTATTTCATGCTTCTTTGATGATAAAAAAGGAAGTATAATCCCTAATTAATAATAGATATAGCAAATCATGGTAAAAAAAAAATAAAAAATTTGAGGTTAAAAAATTCATGAAAAAAAATCAGTAATACAATCATATAAAAGATGTTCTATTGTAGCGTAAAAATTAATCGTAACGTAAAGTGTCATTCTGTTGAAGATATTCACGGTTACGGTTATGGAATCGCCAGTTCACAATTCTATTATAACGGAATCATGGTTACTTGAATCCTAGTTACTATTAAGGTTTCGCCATTTTTTTTTTTTTGAAATTGTCTTAAAAAATGTACACTTTTACATAAATATACAAGTCAAACTATAATTTTATGAGTTATAAACAATACTTGTTTATAATATAAGAGATAAAATTGAATCAGTGGTAGAAAAGTCTAAAAAATATGTTGAGAAATTGAATGTTCATAACCACTAGTTCACGCTTCATAACTTTTGGAATCATAACCAAACTTTCTCCAACATGGTTACGATTCAAAACTGAACACTCAAAAACGTAATAAACCACTAGCTTGAAATTTAATGGCTTCAATTTTCGATAATGTATTTCCACTGGAATTTAAGTCAAGTCTACAAGATCCAAATCAACTTTTTGATGGCTCAACTTGATCTTCATGTATATCTATATCTATATTTATTAAAATTAAAAAAAGAAATCTTAGCATTATGAGTAGTCACTTCATAAATTTTGAAAGAAATTATCCCACGTTTTGTTTGAGTCAAAATTGGGCTTTCAATGCGTTGCTATCTCTATACTATGCATGTCTCATCGCATTCAACTTCACCTACTTGTGCTATAATGCAAAATTATTACTGCCTCCCTCCCAATAAATACGACATAAAATTTTTGGATACGGTTATTAAGGAGAATGTATAAAATAATATAAAAGTGATAAAGATGTAGGGTCCACACTTTTTTAAAGGGATAACTTTTACTATTTTAGGAAGACGTCCAAATAAGAGAATTGTGTCAAGCTTAATGCTACAGAGGGATTATTTACTTTGATTCGGTATATATTACTTATGTCGTCTTGATTAAGATGAAATATATTTTTTTGGAGTATTTCCAACTAAGATGAGTTGTTCTATTTTATAATAATTTTGTAAAGAATGTATAAAACTAATTTATTACAAACACATTTAAAATACTATACACTTCTTAATTTAAGGAGTATTATATATTTGATGAAATTTATATTTTTAATTGATTAATTTGTAATTAAATCGTGCATATTTAATGGAATTATTCACTTATTATAAATAAAATTAAAGAATTAAATACTCCAAGTATATTATTATTTTTAGGATAGTCCATAAAGAACATATCGTTTCTTTTTAGCACACAGTCTAACATATCTTCGGACACTATAAATCACACCACATCTCATTATTTAGTGGACCTCTTTTTCACGAAAAGAAATTCATAACAATGATATGATTGTAGATAAACATAGCTATTTACAAGCTATTTGAAGCCCAGTTTTAAAAAAAGAGATAATAATTTTAAAATATATGAACTTTTCACGTTTTATTAATTTTAACACGGATTTTAAAATATTGTTTAAAATACATGAACTTTAATACTTACTTGATTTTTGACATAACATTAACATTACACAAAAATCGAAACTGACATGACATAACTTATCTGATTCGTGAACATGTTCGGTTCCATTTAATTGACTTTACACTCGTTCATAGCTTGATTTGATAGTAAGCGAGTTGAGACCGAATCTAATTTCGAACTCAATACGTTTATCAAACCGAATTCAAGCCAGACAATAGTTGACTAGCTAGTTGAATTCGTGAACATGTTCAGTTCCATTTAAGCGCGAGCTTGTTCGCAGGCCTTCAGTTCAATCTCAAACTAAAATAGTTAATTTGTTAAAATAAAATATTTATACAAATTCAAGTCCAAAAACCAAGCCAGAACTTGATTCATAAACCATTATATCAATATTAGCTCGAGCTAAAACTCAAAAATAATATTATCGAATATTATACAAATTGAGCTCAAACATATAAAAAATTCAAAACGAACTCGATCAAAATTTAATCACCTTAATATTTTAAACTAATTGAGTCGAGTCAAGTCGAATCGAATCCAAATAAAAACTACTAGTAACCAATTATCACAAATTGAAAATTGAATTCCACCGGGAGCTACGGCAAGATTGCAACACCTTTTGAGCAAAACATTGTAATACCTTAAATATGCTTTAATGATTTTTTAAGACAACTTCTTTCTTGAATATTAGTATAAAGATTATCGACAGATCTCATGTCTCCACTATATATAATATATTAAACATATTATATAATATAATGGGTTGTCCTTTTGCAAAATAATGTCACGCATGACGTAATACTTGGAATAAATATATTATAATCCCCACTAACTATACACAATTAGTACAAAAGAATATAATTATTTTAGTAGTACGATATAATTCACATGGCTTGATACAACGTTTGACTTGCTGCTAATATAATCACATCCGTACAAAACTCAGGGTATTTTTGGTCATCAAAGCTTAATTAATCTGTGTTAATTAACATATTTCTTTTCACATAATCTATCACCTATATATATATATATATTGTTATTTCATTTTTTGGAAAAGAAGAAATATTGTATAGAAAAGTGAAAGAGTTATTGCTTTATAAGCCAACAACTATTTTATTTATTTTGCTTTTGCCAACTTTGGTTTGAAGTATATATATGTGAAAATATTTATGTTTGTATTTAATTGGTCTCTTTTGGGGAATCTAAAATCTAAATCATTAAAAGCGAGTGTTTTACTCACTTCACTCCATTTTTTAATAAGTGTCCAATTTTACTAAATCACACGTACCAATAAAATAAAAATTTTACTTATATATCATTTATTGAATAGCATAATAAATCATTCATGCAAATAATATCAAATTCTAATAAGTATTAAATAAGGGCAAAATTAAAATATTATCATAAATATACTCTAAAATTTTGAAATATGACACTTATTTAGAAACAAAAAAAAAAGTGAAATAGAACACTTATTAAAAAACGGAGGGAGTATTTACTTTTAGAGAGTGATAGGGGGTCTATTCATTATGAAAATGACTTTGGTCACATATTTGTTTGTAATTATCATTAGTTTGCAAATTAGTTTTTACTGAAATATATATATATATATATATATATATATATATATATTTGGATTGAAGGGATATTTAACATTTGGGAAAAAAAATATGAAAAAAATATTCAAATTTGTCATCAAAAAATGATCATTTGTATATCAAATAATTTACCTTATCCGAATATATTTTATTTGTACAATATAACTTTTAATGTGCTGCAAATATATGTTCAATTTTCCAATTCCTTGCAAATAGAGACCACTCCCAATTTATTCAACAGTATAATTTGTTATACTTTAAAAGGAAAATAGGTTCAGAGTTTATTTACTATATCTGAAAGAATAGATATTGAATTCGAATTCTTCTGAACGCGAATTTACAATTAAAAGTAATGTAATTTGATTATTTTTTTTAAAAAAATTAGCCATAATAATTACATGAATATATTAGTTTAGTTCTAAAAAGTTAATGTCTAAGAGAAGTGGTCTAGATTCGAGTCCCATTTTTTAATTATTTGTTTTTTAAATTAACAACCATGACCAAAAGAGAAACTATTTCCATGATGTGGCTTTACTTTATTGGGCCATTCCTTTTTGGACAGGTATGAATAAGTTTAATGTAAACTAAAGAAAGTGGTGCAACTACTTATAAATTTTGAGCTTGTTTTTCTGGCGACTTCTAATGACTTTACAACTAACAATGTAATGGAATATATTATTATTTAATATAGTTTTACAATTGGTACTAATAATAATATTAAATAGACAAATCAACTATGTCTTGCCCTCCAAATGAACAGGGATGAGTAAATAATTTTTGCACAAAAATCATTACCTAACATGTCTAGGAGTATATATATATATATAGAACCAATTTTAATGTACCAACGTGTGATATTAAATTAAAAGAGCAGTGTAATTAAATAGATACTCAAGTATATCATTATTCTTTAAATGGACTGGTATTATTTTCATTTTAGTATATGATTTCACATATTTTTCAACACTATAAATCGCATCACATTTCAATATTTAGTGGTCTACTTCTCCACTAAGAGATTACACCATTGTTTTTCTTAAAATATGTGTCAACTTTCTCACAATACATTTATCATGGACTCAGAAAGAGTATTACAATGTAATAGTTTTAAATTATTTTCACGTTTTTATTTTATTTGGATTGTTACTTTTATAAGTTATACTTTTCTATCAGGTGTGGTTTTCCGGTTTCCACAATTGATTTGTAATGTAGTTAACAAGTTTGAATTTGAACCAATAGGGTTTGATTGATAAAGTTGGTTCTAACCCTAAAAAAAGATATGTTAGAGATACCAAACTTTACCCCTTAAGAAATTGTAAAATAGGAGTGTATTAGCTAGGGTCGAGTATTCTGTTCGATTTTTTTGAGTATCTGAATTCAAAAATTTAAAGTTTTAACTATTCAAATTTGAATTTGAACATAAATTTTGAATGTCCGAATTCGACTTGGATATTTCAGGTATAATATATAGATATTTGAAAATAGCCCGAGCTCGATGGGACTAGCTCGAAAACTGAATGTCGAATGAGTTGACCCCATTTACTGATAAAAAATAATTTTGACTTCTAAATTGAAAAAAATATAATCATTTATGTCATATTTATGCCGTTATTAGTAATTTATTGGTTATGTAAGTTTATAGTAAAATAATATTTATTTTTATATCAAGTTAAATATTTATATTGAGAAAAGATGATATAATTTATGTTATAAGAAATGTATAAACTAGCCTGAAATAGAGTAAGTTAAGGTTAGTGTCAAACTATTTTAATCCAAAATAAAAAAAATCATAACTGATTTGAACCGAAAATAATCCAAAACCAAATTAACTGATCCGAAATTAAGGGAATTGATCCGCATGATAATATAGGTGGCCCCACTAATCATTTAATTAATCCATATTATTAAAAAGCGCAGAAACACACACACGTATATATACGCGTATGTATGTATGGTGTGTGTATTGATACTGAAAACTGATAATAGATTAATAGGCATGGCTGAATAAATTAAGCAACTTTATCTTCTTCTTCTTCTTCTTCCCATTCAACTCAACGCTCTCTTCCTCTATCTCTCTCCGATGAAGATCCTCTGCGACGTGTGCGGAAAGGGCGAGGCGTCCTTCTACTGCATCGCCGACGAGGCCTCCCTCTGCTCCGCCTGCGACCACCGCGTCCACCACGCCAACAAGCTCGCCGGAAAGCACCAGCGCTTCTCCCTCCTCCACCCCTCCCCCAACCACACACCCCTCTGTGACATCTGCCAGGTACACCACTAACTACCTTTCCGCACCGACTATTTCGTCGCATTCATCGTAATTCCAGATCGAATCGAGCAATTTATTTACTTGAATCGGTGCAGGAGCGAAGCGCGTTCCTGTTTTGCCAGCAGGACAGAGCGATCCTGTGCAGAGACTGCGATATCTCGATCCACAAAGCCAATCAGCACACGCAGAAGCACGCCAGATTCCTCCTCACCGGCGTCAGGATCTCCGCCGCTCCCGCGCTCTACTCCGAATCCGCGTCTTCGAATCTGAGCGACGACGACGCCGTTTCCAAGCCATGTACAACTCCCCCTGCGAAAGGTACAACACCAGCAGCAGCGCAGGATTCCTCTCACTTCTCAACAAGTAGCATTTCTGAGTACTTGATTGAAACGCTGCCAGGCTGGCACGTCGAGGACCTTCTAGATTGTTCCTCTCCTTCCCCCTCCGCTTTCTGCAAGGTTTGCTAATCCCCACACCTCCTCCCCTCTTTATAATAATATCAAGTGTAAATAATTTTTATTAATAGAAAACAAATTGCAGAGTGGTGAATTTTGGGATGGTGATTTGCAGAGCAACAGTATTAGCTCGAGTGGATTTGCTACAGAAAACATGGGATTTTGGGTCCCTCAGGTTCAAAATCAATCATTCCATTCATCTCTAGATATCAGTAATAGCAATTATGTGGCCTTTGGATTACCAAATGGAAGCAAAGATCATCATCAGTTGAAAGAGCTTTCAACAAATAGCATCAAATCCAGTACCAGAAAAAGAAGCGAAGACAACTCCTTTGCTGTTCCACAAATCAGCCCTTCTATTTCCAAGAGATCAAAGTCCTTTTGGTAAAAGAAAGAGATAGAGAGAAAACCAAACTATTTTTGTGTCCCATTATGTGAAAATCAGTGATCTGGATTCCGATTTTGTATTCTTGTTTTCTTTCTTGTTCCAATCTGTCAGTTTTTTTTGGGAAGTAGTCTTCATTATCTTCTTGTATTTTATTTCTTCTTCCTTTGTAAATATCTTATGCTTTGCTGCATTTAATGAAAGAGAGGTAATTGAATCATTTTTGTTGCCCTTTTCTTCCTTTTATTATGATGGTATAAACAATCAAGACAAGACCATTCTTGGGCAATTTCCCATAGTGATTAATTATGAGAGGCGAACTGACAGTTAAAAAGGTTGTCCTTTTTCTCCTTTTGGAATTCAAAAGTCCAAGAAGAAGAAGAAGATCTTGTGCTGTTTAGATTATAAATTTGAAAATAGTTACTTTGGATATAAAGTAAAATTAATTGTGAAACTTGAGATGTCTTTGTGAATATGTGCGGATTTGTAGGGTTGTAAGTTCGTCACGGTTCGATTATCTGAACTGTAATTTACGATCCGTGAATATTTTGTTTGAAATATATTATTTATAATTGATCTGTTTGAATATTTAAATTATTTTATTTTTTAAAATGATTATATTAGATCCCTCGTCAGATGCTTAGTGAGAGTCATTCTCGTTGTGGTTTGATAGACTATTCAGAGAGATTCTTTAAGAGAATCTGACTTGCCTCTGGCAGCTCTATTTTGATATCTTAGCGGACTATTTGTTTGAAGCTTTTAATATCTTGTTCTCAATGACCGGATCCCGCACTTCCTTCCCTACCCACCAACCCTCTTTACCATGTTCTTAAAACTCAATGAGACGAGTCTCTTCTTTGCTATGCGAGACTGACAACAAACAAGGCTTGTTGCCTTTTAGTAGTCAAGAAAGGAGACCTCGTCAACTGAATTCAAGATCTATTGTCTTGAACATTATCCTCAATATCACTAGATCAAGACACGCGTAAACTATTTTCCAATGTTTGTATTTCAACTTTTGCATTACATTAAAAAAAAACATCAAATCTATTAACAAATCTACCATATCTACTCGATAATTTAAAATTGGCCAAGATCTCATTATAAGTTGACAAGCATAGTAGTAAAGCATGACACATAATTTCCATCTATAGTCGATATGTATGCATTCGAATTGCGTATATAATTTTCTACACATATTTAAAATAACTTATACAAACTTCAAACCCTCACTATTGGAAATGACTTTGACATTTCTATAATGCACGTTAACATTATATTGAAACATTCAGCTCTTGCATTTAAGAAATATAGAGGCCATACAATCTTTTTAATTATTATGTTGGTTTTATATTATTTTTACAGGCAGGCACATAAATTTTTCTTTAAATTCAAAAAGAATCTACCAATAATATATGATGTTACACGAGAAGTCTTGCTTGGAAAAAGGCTCGATTTGTCTCATGTTTAGTTTCATACTTCATTATATTAACGTACATCACATGTACATTGTTAATAATTTACAACTATCAAATTTTCAAACAAGATGCGACTTTGGAGAAGATAAGATTATCTAGTATACAAAAACAACCTTTTTGCATTATGCAGAAAGTGCACTTTTTATTGTCTTGAGTTAGAGTATTTACTAGAGTGGTGAATGGTAGATATAGAAGTTTGCATGATCACACAAGTACCAAAATAAGAAGAAACCATCATAATTTAGTGGGTACCATCATAAGTTTTCTTGAAATATATTCTTTCCATCTATACTAAATTATTACTCAATTTGATACGATATATGTTTTATGAAGATAATTTGAATTAAATCTTACTCCATCCGTCCCACTTCATGAGACGCATTTACTTTTGGCTCAGATATCAATATTTAGTTATAATAACTTTTGAGGAGAGAGTTTTGTGCTTTAAAACTTGCCAAAAATAGAAATGTGTCTAATTGGATGAGATGCCCAACGAAGGAAAATACATCTAATGAAATGGGACGAATGGAGTATTAAATATTGAGTAGAGTTTGAATTTCACTTGATTCATTGTGGTTAATTGAACTCCCTCTTGAGTAAATGAGTCCACTTACTAAAAAAAAAAAAAAAACAAAAAAAACATAGTAATAATTTTGTGGCCGGCCAACCAAAATGACAAAATGAGTAATAATTTTGTAAACAAAATAATCACATCGTACACAAAATATAATTATATCATAAAGTTCACATCACCTAAGATTTAATGTATTGCCTTAAAGAAGGACAAGTATTAATAATGAAAATACAAACAAGTTCTTTCTCAACAAAAGAGAAAGGAATCCTTTCAAATATTCAAAAGTCCAAATTCCTTGAAATGCAAATCTAATAATGAAAATGTACAAGTCAAACCCCATATTTGAAATAAAACACAATTGTTTTACTAATATTATATGCAAATCTAATAACCAAGTGTCTATTTTTATTATTTTTCTATGTATTTTCTATTCCTTAACTATGTATTTTCTAATGTATAACATCAATTTATGATAATTGATTAATTTGGAATTATTTCAATATGAGAATTGCTCGAACTCAATTTTTGATTCAATACATATACACCAAGAGATTCACCACTTATTTCAAATGCAACAACAATATTCAAATTTAGAAGAAGAAAATAAAATAGTTGGAGATAATAAAATTTAATTAATTTTTAACACACCATAACTTTCCTCAATCAATTGAAATAAATGAGGAACACAAATGGTCCACGCCCACACTAATTTTGCCCATATTTGTAGTTGTTACAATAAATATATATAATTTTCAAATTGAATATATTTATATACTACTACCATGTTTTAGTTGCATCGATATATGTGATGGAGACGTGACCAAATAATGGGTCCAAAATAGTGCTTCCTTGAATTTTGAACCCAAACCATACATTTTTTTTATTAACATTAAAACTAATTATTAATTCACATTGAAATAGAGTATTATATTGGACCAACCTTATCTAAGTACTTACATTATAAAAAAAAGCAATTAAATTTGCTAGATTATGATAATGGCCTCTCAAAATGAGACTTCCATTTGATTTTGTGTGTAATTTTTAGTAATTTTTTTATATTTGAATTATATTTTAAGTGTTTAAAAATATTTTTAGTGAATGATTTTACAATCATACTTTTATATTTAATTAAAAAAAATCTAATAAATAAATCTTACGCATAAAAATAAAAAGACTCACATCTTCTTATATGAGTTCTGAACAAGATTCCGTAGTACGAAGTCAAACTCTCGTTTGAAAGTTTGACCTTCGAGTTCTGTAACTCCACAATCTAAGATTCTTAGACGAAACTCGAACTCCCGAACAACGAGCTTTTGCATTCACATGCTCTAAGAAATTATGAAATTGCAGGACAATGAGTTATTTTTTGTTGACTATATTTTACACTAAATTAATGTTTCTCTACTTTCTCAATGAGGAAAAAATAAGTTGCATGCACAATCTATAACTATAGGCTATAAGTCTACGAATGTGAATGGGAGGAAATTGTAATTTCGCAAAGTGTAGTTTTGTCATTTTCTCAACTTTTTCTTCAAACTTTGAATATGGGACGGTTTGAAGTTTGACTAAATAATTGGATAAATTCATTGAAGAGTGTTGAACCTCAATTTAACTATATACAAATATACAGCCAGTTATAATTGCAATAATTTAGACTTTAATTATTTTGTGTTACATATCGAACTCGATACTTATTGTCTTAAATATTAACCTTGTACGATTAGAATAACCACGCGTACAAGAAGTCGTACAAAAGCATGATATGTATTGGCGTCTTATTAGGAGAGACATCAATGCCAACGCATGCATATCACGTTTCATAAAATTCTTTCAAGTAGATTTAATTCTTGTATAGTGATGATAGTTTACCGTAAGTTAAAATGAGGGCGTTAAACGAATAGAGCTATTCGAGGTTCGCTCGTAAAGAATTTGTCCGGAGTTTGACTCGATGGTAAATGAATTCAACTTGAGTCAAAAAATGTTTGACTTGTTGAGCTCGTAAATATGTTTGAATTCATTTGTTCGAAACATATTATTAAGCCTATTTGTAAGCATTTCATGAAGCCTTCAATTAAACATCAGGTTAAAATAACTAATTTGTAAAAGTAAAGTTTATACAAGCTCAAACTCAACTCCGAGTCAAATTTGAACTCAAGCTCAAAAATAATATTATCAAATAATGTATAAGTCAAGCTCAAACATATATAAGAAGCTCAAGTTAACTCAAACATCTTAATATTCTAAACAAGCCAAATCAAATTGAATACTCCCTCCGTCCCACTAATTTAAACGCACATTAACCAAAATTATGAGAGTTTTAGGTCAAAGTATGTCTAAATTAATGAGAGAGAATATTATTTAGCTCAATTCAATTTGCTTACGGCCATAGTTAAAATATTGTTAAGCTTCATACACATAATAATAGAAGTAAACGGGCCTTTTTCGAATTTGTTAAAAAGTAAAGAATAAAATATTGAAGAATAGTTGCTAGTGAATTTATTTTACAACCTATAAAAAGTGTTCTGACTATG
The DNA here is from genome assembly GCA_026898415.1 of Leonotis leonurus. Classification (NCBI taxonomy): domain Eukaryota; kingdom Viridiplantae; phylum Streptophyta; class Magnoliopsida; order Lamiales; family Lamiaceae; genus Leonotis; species Leonotis leonurus. The sequence goes on along the minus strand of JAPKLX010000037.1, from coordinate 1,367,144 downwards.
ATTTTTCACAATGTAAACACAAAAAGTAAACCCTTCTCTCTTCTCTGATTTGCAATAAATCTATCTTATGTATATGACATTATTGCTTAAAATAAAAATGAGGAATAAAATATATAGAATTTCTGTGCTTTTCCTTAAATAAAATGACATAGTTAGCCACATTCATCATTTTAGTTTAATTATCTAAACATAGGGTTCTAAAACAGTTCAGCTACTTTGCCTGCAAGAACCCGGTCCCGTCTCTCCACAAACTCGACCGGGAACCACCCCGCATTGCCTTTGCATTCACCTTCCGCCCACCCGTTGTTGGTCACCTTCAAAAAACAAACACGGAGATCGAATAAGACACGCCTCGAACGAAGAATGAGGATAAAAGACGAAGCAGGGTTCGGTTCGGTGAAACGGACCTTTCGTACGACTATAAAGTCACCGACTGCTAATGTCAACTCTACTTCAGACTCAGCTTGGTAGGGATGGATGACCTTCAACATCATGGATGCATGAGATTCAACACTGAGCAGTTAAGGTTTACGACGATAACATAGCTACTCGAAGGGGATGGATATTAAGTACCTCGCCTAAGAAGTATCCCGTGCCATCGCTTAAGCCATCATATGGCTGAGAAGCAACGAGATTTTCACCCTCGTTATATGCTGGGGCTGGATTGCTTTGATTATCTTGAGATGGGATGGGAGAAACCTCAGTTTGCTGACGAGTAGTCAACATCTGCACATGTATATTAACCACTAACTAGTCATGATTTGTGTTATAACTTATAAGGAGATGTTTTTCAGTGGGAGAGTTGTACCTCGTGCTCGAGCTGATCAAGTATCTGTAATACACGCTGATGATAACTTCGCTCGGCTTCGACCTTAGCAAAAGAAGTACTCATTATACGAGAAGTTTAAGATGATAGTTCTATAGATTGGCATATACTAATGATATGAAATGAAATGAATCACCATGGCTATTAATCGCTGGAGAGTTAGCCGCTGCTGTTGGCGTTCAACAGCAGCCATTGCAGCTGTTGCTTCTTTACCTAAGGTAGCCATATTAGACTTCAGCTCGTTAAGCTTCGTTTCAGCAGCTTCTAGCTTTAGTGCATTATCCGAACTATTGTTCGTTTCCCTTGCCCTAGCTTGGCACCTAGAAACTTCAATTACCTAGCTAGGCCGGAAGAAGAAAGGAAATAAATAAAACACTGACAACGCCTCTTGTTTCGTGCGGTAATGTGCCATGGTGTATGAACAAATATCGATATCCAAAAATGGCTACGTAAATTTGAATATGTAGAAGCTAAAGTAAGTGTTTGAAGGACTGAAGTCGAGTTCATCGTATTCAACATACCTGAGATTCAGCCTCTTGTCTCACTCGATCATATCTTTGTGCAAGATGTCGAGCATCTTCCAATGCCGACCCCACTACCATTGCCCTTAAGGGCTCCGTAACCTGCAGCACGACTAATTATATCGACATACACAATATCAAGTTGCTAGATCTTACAATAATGAGGAGATATTGATATGTCATGAAAGGGCCGCAGGATGTTAGGAAAGTCGATCCAAATATTCTATCTACTAAATGTTCGATAACATATTTATCAACCACGACCGGAAACCTGCATGAAATTAAGGAAAGGAAAACAAAAACCTGTGTCCTAAGTACTCTCAGTAGAGTGTCACGTTCTTTCTCCATTTGAGCATGAGCTTTACTACAGCTTAGCGCTGCTTTGGATAGAGTGTTTCCACTAGTACACGTGTTCTCGCTGCTATATTTTCTACTATCCTCCGATAGCTTGGTGCCTGCGAGGACTAAACCTCGTAAGGCAAATTCTGCATTGCATTTCATTGCTCATATCATTACTAAAATCAAGAGCAACCTACCAATTTCAACCTGCTTTGATCCAGTTACTATGTAACCCTCTATGCCTCGGACTATGTCACGTTGAAAGTGCTGTAAAGCAACAATCGTCAAAACAAGAAAAACGTAAGGAGACACATGTATTAGCCATGCGGACTATAAAGTAGACGAAGAGTCTATCAAGAACGCGAAGTATAAACCTTGGCAGCTCGAGTGGATATATACAACTTCTCTAACTGCTGATGCTGCTGGAGTTCAGATTCATCAGATGCAATGGTGTCTGAACCACCAACTCTACCGGAAAATTGTCTGAGAACCGCCTAATAGAAAACACACACACACATAAACAACACCCAAAGAACAAAAAGCATGAGAAAACACAGCTATTATGTAAAGAAACATATACTTTGTGATTGAAACAGTATTGAGATTTAAGCATATAATGGAATACAGTTTTTTTTCTTTAGATACCCTAAAAACACTCAAAGTCTAACGCTTACATAGCTACATAGTTCAATGTCTGCAGATGGAAGCACTCACATTCAAGTAGAAACTTCATAAAGGCTTCATTTATTTTGCTCAAATAGTGCTTCTTGAAGATGAAGCTCATCAAATAGTATGTACACTTGATTTTGTATACTTACATTACATAAACCCTTTACTTTTACCAAACTAAATTTATTCAAGCTACATTTCATTAAAATCCAACTTTTATTCAATTTTTTTCCTCGAAAAAAATAAAATAGAAGCCCTTTTCAATTCTATACAGCTCTTACACAAGCTCACAACAAAACTAAGAATTAGTATACAAACACACAGAAAGGTTAAACAGGGCATTGTCCATCAATACATTTTCAAATTACCCAAAATTACTACTTTAATATCACCAAAATCTCTCATTATTCGTTGTTGAGGAAATCTACGTTTTACCGAACAAGAACCTTCGTCCCCAAAAAGTATAAAGACCTCAACTTTTTGAGAAAATAGAGCTCACCCTATTATTAAGTTTGTAGATTTAAAATGACACGCATAAGGGTCAATAAATTGAAGTAGACAAGATTGTAGAGTTTCCACAAGTGCGTGGTTTGTGTGTGAATGAGTGAGAGAAGAATGTGTACTTGCTGTTGCTTGGCGACCTGTTCTCTGAGCTTCGTCGCCTGCTTTCTAATGGCTTCCATGGAGAGAGAGGGGGGTGGGTGGGGGAAGGAGAGTGATAGAGAGAGGAAGAAGAGTGTTGTGCAGTATGGCAGTGTTTGGAGGTTTTGAAATTCTTTGAAATTCCTCTCTTTTTGAAGATTTGAAATTGCAATGTTATAAAGTTTTGGAATAAATGCATTCAATTCAAACACACAATTTTCATTTTTCATTTTGCAAAAACATTCCTCACCAAAATTTTCTTGGTTGGTAAATACTGTTGTGAAAGAATGGGTACAAATTTAAAAAAATTATAATTGTAAAGTGTGTTTATATATTGGAGACTAACCCATTAAATATAATTTATATAAAATTTAAAATATTAAATGGTTTGTAAAATCGTATCTAAAAAAATGAAAGAATAAACTCTTGATTAACAACTCAAATAAGTAAATAACAACACTCTTAAGGTAGCATTTACTTTGCATAATATGATAAATTGATAAAAATAATTCAAGTTATTACGGTTTTAACTTTGACGGATAAATGATTAATTTATCAATTTTCAACTAATTTAACAATCTCATATTTCAAATACTCAATTCTATATTGTATCCATCTAACTTATCAGTCAAAGTAAACTCGTTTTGATAATTATATAAAACCTCATGGAGATTTTATGAAAATAAAAGGGGAGCTACTTTTTGCAAATGTAAATGCAATGTGTTTGGAGTATGTTTCAATGAATTGGTTAAAGTTTAAGATATTATTAAGATGAAAGCTTTTTTCTACTTAATGAGTTGAATATTGATTATCCTCAATTATGATATAAATGCATCTCTTATTTTATGTTTTTATAATATCTCTTATTTTAAATGACCAACATGGAAAAGAAAATAAAACATAATAATATGAAATTAGGCCTACTTGTGCCTTCATCATGACACATAATGGAAGTATGCTTTGTGCACTTGATAGACTAATCCAACAACATAATTTCACACACCACAACCTTATAATTTCCCATCATATAATTTCCCAAATTGCTACAATTTATTAATATAATCTATTCTTTTATCATTTTTGTATTATATGCAGTGTTCTAAAAATCGGTCTAGACAGGGTATTACCGATTCGATTAATGCTAGGCGGTTTTGGTTAGGCGGACTGAGCGGACTAGGTGGACTGGGTGGGCGCCTAGACGGGCTAGGCGGTCTTGGTGGGGGAGTTAGGCGGCTTAGTCGGGCGGGTTAGGTGGCCTAGTCGGGCGGGCTAGGCGGACAGAACTGCTAAAACAAAAATAAAGCTAAAATGGGCAAACAGCCTAGGTGCCCAACATATATATGACTCATTAACATATCATATAGCACACAAAATTAACCCAACATCATTATTTGTTATGTTCCATTGTTTGAACTTATTATGGATCATTTAATCTAAATTCTAATGTATGTATTTCATTTTAAATTTATGAATGTTATATTTTTCTTAGTATATTATGTGTTTTTAGCTTTTTATTATAAATTAGAAAACGAAATTACAAATAATGTATGTTTATATAATTTGTATTATATAATATGATGTAAAAATATAAAAATTAAGCATTAAAAATTGATTCGTCTAGGCTCCGCCTAGGCTCCCGCTTAGACACCTAAGGCTACTAGTCCCCCCTCCACCGCCTGACTAGCACCTAGCGACTTTTAGAACATTGATTATATGGGCTTCTAATTTGTCAACTAGTTCACTATTAAATAATATTCAACTACAAATTGAATCTTCAAGTACACTTCAATCTTCACATGCCATTGCAACAATGATGGCATAGGTGTGCCAAGAGATGAAGATAGTTAGGTATCTTAGACAAAGTTTTGGTAATATTGAATAGCATACTTCAAAATTAATATTTATAACATAATATGATATGGGCTAGGTGAGATGGACTTAATTGGGCCCAAGCTAGTTCATACCACATTTAATACTCGGATTGAATCTAGTCATTACTATTATTATACTCCATTTGTCTATTAAATTGTGATTTAGTTTTGATTCGACACTGATTTTAATAAAATAGTTGAGTTCTTGTGTATTATGTCTTGTTATATATTAAATTACTAATCGAATTGTGTTTATTGAGTGTAGTTTGAGTCTCAATCTATTTATTAATTTTAATTAAATTGAGTGCATTAAGTAAAGATATCAACTTACCAAAACAAAAATCAGATATCAATTTTTACAAATAGATAGAGGAAGTATTATTTTGATTACTTTCAATTTAATAAGAGGAAGTATGACTTGTCTTTAAGACTCTCATGATAGAATGTTGCAAATAATTTTTCTTTTTTTTGCTTGAATTGCTAATCTTGTCAACTAATGTTTTGGCTAATCATGATTATGATAGAATGTTGCAAGAAAAAAGAAAGTAGAATACATTATGATTAACATTACAAAGAAGGAAAGAACAGAAACAACATCAAAAATAAAAGTTGGGCATTGCCCATCTTCAACTGTCAAAACATAATGATCACAACAAACCTTTTCAAAAAAGACACAATCCATGCAAAAACACTAAGCACAAACATCTTCCCAAAACCTAATTCTTTCCAAGACACAATTCTTGATACTAAAACAACAAATTCACCTCATCCAACAACATAACAAGAAAATGAAAAATGCATCTAAAGATTTTGGATAATCATCTCTTGCAATGAGCCTTGCACATATTCTTACAATCATAAACACAAGGCCCTCCACAATGCAAAGGGCAATCCAACTTCATACCCTTACACCTCCCATTCTTCACGCATTGTGCAAACTCTCCTATTTTATAATCCTCATTCGAGAAAACTCGGTTCATCCCGGGTTTCGGGTGCTTCCCACTGCACCCCCACCGCCAGAAAACACCACCCCCGCCCCCGTTTCCCCATCCCCACCCTCCTTGCCGGTTTCCACCGCCTCCGCCACCGCCCCAACCCCATCCTACCCCGCCCCCGCCTCCTCCTCCACTCCCGCCACCATTGTTCTTTCTCTTCTCATTCACCACTACCTCGTTGCGGGTCCCGTTACTTTTCCCTTCGTTTTTTATCGGTGCCGCCGCCGCGCCTCCTCCCTCTGCCCCTCTCAGCCTCACTACCACCATAGCAAGAAACAGAACACACCAAAGCTTTCTCCCCATTGTGCTTAAGTGATCTCTCTGCATGATTTTTGTAACTACAGTTGGCATCAATTTATACCAAATTTTGCACCAATAAGAGGATGTGTGATACTAATATAATATTACATGCATCAACTAACAAAATAAGAGTGGGATGAGGGACAGAGGTTTCTTGGATTTCACTTTTGTCCCCACTTAGATAATCTCAACAGTTGATGCTTGTAATAAAAGATGGATTATTTTTTTAGGGAAATAGGGACCAAATCTACCAATAGTAAATTAATTTAAAAAGTCCAATGAATTTCAACTAAAAATTTCATACTATATTTCTTAGTATATAGACTTTGTTCAAAATTGTGGAAATTAAATAATAATTTACATCTAGCTAATTAGCTCATCTTTATTTTTCTATTTCAGCTATTTTGATGAAGTAGCAAATAGTACTCCTCTTAGGTAAGCATGAGACACTTTTTATGAACATGGTTATTAAGAAAAATGTTTAAAGTAATGTAACGGATAGTGTCTTCACCTTCTTAAAGATTAAATATTTACTATTTTTAAATTATATCAAATTTATTATAATAATTCAAAAATAAAAATAAAAATTGTAAAAATGAGAAATTAAGGGAGTAATATTCTCAGTTTGATCATAAAAAAATGAAGCAAGCATGACCACCATCATCATATTATTATATTATATTATAGATAGATATGTAGTCCACATGAAGCTTACAATATTGCAACAACCAACAAATCAAACTGGAAATAAGAAGCACCAAAGAAGAGTAATGGAGAAGAGTTATTGGTTGAATTTTCCAACAAACAACATTGTATATTGAAAAGAGTATCCTTCACTTCCAATTCCATGCTATCTTTGAAGCAAACAACAATATGGTTGTAAACAAATAAAGCTATTCTTAAGCCATTCGAGATTCACCAAAAAAAATCTTTTGGAGTTCTATTCGATAGTAAACAAAACAAGATCAAGCATGTTACTCAAACCTATTCACGAACCTTCAATCGAGTCTAGTCGAGTCAGAACACGAACATGTTCAAGAATTTAATGAGCTTGAAAACCATTAATATTAATATTAAAGGAGTTGAGCTCGAGCTCAAACTCAAGAATTATATTATCAAGTATCGCACGAGTCAAACTCGAACCAAGCTATAACTCGATAATTAGATACTGAATCAAACTCGATAACAAGTCAAAAACTCGAATGCAGGTCAAATACCTCTAATATTTAAACGCGAGTGAAACCAAACCCAATAGTGGACAACTCGACAAATACCAACTTCTGTTTATTTTAGTTATTATTACAGCTTTGTGAAATGCTTTTTTCTTTAATCCTTTTGATATATTGCTCAATACTACCATTCTGCATATGTTGTTATTAGTTGTTGTGTTTTGTTATATTTATATGTATATTTTTGTTCATCTAACTTATTTCTTGCTTTATGACAAACAATACATGTTACATATATTAGAGCTAACAAAATAGGTCCGAAATAGCCCGTCTAGCTAAAGTACTCATAGTTTGGATCAAGTTAGGCAAATTTTAAGCTCAAAAAATATCGGACCCAATTAAGCTGTCTGCCCAAAAAACACTCCGGACAAATCGAGTTTCGAATTCAATAAGTCTGGGATTTTAAATCCTTCCTAACATAAATAATATGTATTATTTATTTATTTTTAATTAAATTATATTAAAAACTAACTTATATCAATAAAATTAGGGTATTTGATTAATTTATATTCTTCTTATCTATATAAACTAAAATATATATTATATGATGAGTAAGTTTTATTAAAATATTAAATTAAAAACACATATATATTAACTGAACGGATAAAACCCGCCCGCCTGACGATTTATAAGGGGTCGGGCCGGATTGGGCCTCAAATGTATTGGCCCAAAAATTATAGAGCTTGAATGGACTTTTGAAAAATGAGAAGGCCATCATATGAGCCGAGTAAGCCCGACCCGATAATTTTATCAGCTTTACGTCTACGTATATAGTTGCGAGATTCAATTTATTCCATTAAAATCTAATAAGTAATAAGCACCAAAGAATATAGAAAAAATAAGGTCCGGATTTTTCAGAAACCATAATAAGTTCAAATTGGACAACACTAATAAGTACAAACGCAATGGTTGTTGCTTAGAGAGAAAAAGAAATACCAATATCAATATCAAGTACTCCTATTAATAATCAAATCAAGATTACAAGTAAATTATAACTCACATAAATAAACATAAATAAGGAAATATGAGTTCAAGTTCAACCTTGTTATATATGGTAAGAAGATCTATTAATCATTTTAGTTCTATATCTTGTATCATGGGCTTTTTACTTTTATCTCATTAAATGCGGTCACAAATGATTCGGTACCAAGACTAAAAAAGTAAAGTATTGTGTTTTAAAAAATATGAGTAATGTATTTTAAAGATATATTTTTTTTTTACTTTTTGAGAAATTAACTACTTTTAATGTAGGACGGATCAAGTAGTAAACGTCTTTGTAACTCAGCAATAATGTTTATTAAATATTATTCTGCAATCCTAAAATTAAAATTAACCTATATCAATGGAAATACTATGATTTTATGTCCATAGTTCATGACCAAACCTATTATGTTAATTAATATGTTTTTAAAAATAAGAATTATATATTAAAGTAGATAAATGAGATAGATTATTTTTCATTATTATAAATACTTTTTTTCTCATATAGGAACTTAGAGCGCGCGCGCACATATATATATATTTATTAAATATATATATTATTTCATAAATTAGTAAATTAATAAATATAATTTTATAAATGAAATTAAAGAAAATAAATAATTTATAGCATCTAGAAAAAATAATATATAAATTATATATTTTTCTTATATATACTCTAAATCTTAACCCTAGTCATGACATGTGTCGTAATTTTATGAATGCAATAGTAAATGTCACACTATTATACATTAGATGGTCTCATTCGATAGATTTCCAGTAAATTAATGGATTATTATTTTGTTTGTTAAAACAAGATTAAATATTTAATTATCAATTAAAATCCTGTGTGATATGGAAATCAACGGTAGATGACTTACGAAATACGAACTCGAATCGAAATCTGACCGTCCATTTACTTATAAGTATGAGTTGCAATCACTTGAAAGATCCCTACTCAATATACTAGTACATCTTTTTCTCTCTGCAACAGGGAAAACAACTACGCACGTACGATGGCAAAAACAACTATGGCTAATCGACCTCTCTACTCACGCAGAAGAAGAAGAAGAAGAACCGCTTGCAGATCAAAGCCTCCCAAAGGAATATCCATCAAGAAACAGGAAAGGGAACCAGAGCGGGACTCCGACAGCGACGGTGATCGCGATCATGGCTTGAAGACGACTAGGGTTTGTAGTACTACTGTCACTATTGCTACTGGTAGCATCGACGAGTACGAGTATTTGGGCATCATCAGCAGCGGCAGCTATGGCAGGGTCTACAAGGCTCGAGATAAGACGACCGGAGAAATCTTGGCGGTGAAGGAGGAGATCGACGGCTTATCACCGGAGACGTTGATGGAGATCAACGTGCTGAAGTCTCTCCCCACCCACCCCTCCGTCGTGGGGTTCAAGAAAGTGGTGGGGGAAGATGACGGTAGTGTGTATGTGGTGATGGAGTATATGGAGACTGATCTGCGAAGGTACATTGACGAGAAGGAGGAGATGCTCGATGAGGGTGAGGTGAAGATGTTGATGAAGCAGGTGCTGGAGGGGGTGGAGTTTCTGCACCGCAATGGGGTGATGCATCGGGATCTTAAGCCCTCAAACGTGCTCGTGAGCGAGGGTGATGAGGGAGTGGTGGTGAAGCTATGTGATTTTGGGCAATCTACGAGGTTCGAGGAGGGGGTGATCGCGTCTTATTCGCCTCGGCTGTGCACGCGGTGGTATCGGGCGCCGGAGCTTCTGCTCGGTGACGACGAGGAGTACTACTCGACTGAAGTGGATATGTGGAGCGTGGGCTGCATCATGGCTGAGTTGGTGCTGAAGAAGGTCCTGTTTAGAGGGGACGATGAGTGCGATCAGCTGCGCCAGATTCATTGCATTCTTGGCCTCCCGGAATCAACGGTTAGCAGCTCGATTTCGTCTGCGGAGTCGAGGCTTTCGGAGGCCGGATTTGATTTGCTAATGAGATTGTTGGAGTGTGATATCAACAAGAGAATCACTGCCAAATCAGCTCTCAATCATGCTTGGTTTCAAAAATCTTGATAATGATGATACTGATTGTTTGAGTTTATTTGTTGTATTCTAGTAATTTGAAATTTTAATAAATATTGAAAACTACGTACTCTTCCGTCTTTACACTCCATAAAGTGATTAATAAAAGTAATCAGAGAACAAAAACTCAACCATTTGGTGGCAATTAACAACAATGGAGAAATCCCAACAAGTCTGAACTTAACCCTAGGATTCAACTGCGCTAATTAATCTGCTGGTCGCTGAACTTAACCCTAGCTAGGGTTCACCGCCACCACCATCATATCGCCGCCATCTCGTCCCGGTTGGAGTCGAATTGCAGGAATATCCGCTTCACTTTCTCCGATCTGCTCCCTCGAGTCGTCATTGCTCGATTCCACCCCGATTTCAGTAATTTCTAGGGTTTTGAAATGGAATTGAATATGGAAATTGATCTTTGGGGAACTGAATTGAGAACAAAGATGGTATGAAATAGTTGTGATGCATCAGATTATCAATTTCGAACTTAATTACTTGTTATACTCGATCGATCTCCGTATCTTCCATATTATTTATAACATGTTTTATTATTATAATACACTTATTTAAATATAAAACGTATTGTTTCTTTTTTACACGTAGAATAAGGAGTATCGTAAAATAAATTTTTTGCTATTTTGGAAAACAGGTCAATATTAGTGAAACAATCCAAAAAGGAAAACAAATCAAACGGGATGGAGGGAGTATTAAACTTTTTTATATAACTCAACAATAATGTTTATTAAATATTATTGTACAATTCCTAAAATTAGAAAATACTATGATTTGGGGTCATATTTTTGTGTACCATAGTGCATGACCAAACTTATTATGTTAATTAATTTGTTTTTAAAAATAAAAATTTGTTATGATATAATGAATCGTATTAATAATTATTTGAAAATTTTATTTAAAAAATATATATATTCCAATTTTAAATTTATAAATTCTAAAAATCAAGTAAAAGTGACATCAAATATTAAAATAATATTATATACTATATTTAAATGTAATGAACTCTAGTATTCCCTACGTTCCAGTAACATGACACACTTTATATTCAAATAAGTGTATTAAAATAATAAATTGTATCAAATTTATCGGGACAGATATAATATTAAATCTAGAATTAAAATAAAACCTAAAGTAATTAGATTGAAAGACAAATTAATTAATTAATTAAAATTTAAATATATATGTAATTAACATGAAGTGTGGTTAAAAAAGTGGGATATTCTTTTAAAAGTTCGTACAATGTTCAATTGATATTATTTCAATTTAATGTAATTAAGAAAATGCCAATTATTTAGGCATTCATAAATAATTGTTTTATCTTGATAAAAAAGAAAAGTTAAATAATAGGGATAAAAGTTAAAATATTCACTTTAATAATATAAGTAAAAGATAAAATGTACTCACTGAAAAATAAAAAATAAAAATGAACCACTTATATAGTATTAGTTTGATCATGTATTTCAAATAATTTAAATAAAATGAGCACATGAGAAAATAATATTGCATCTTTATTTATAGGGGATGATTATAATGGAAATAGATCTACTTGTATTAACTAAAAATAAATTTGAATCATCCATATTTTCCATCCGATGAATATAATTAAATTATACCATAATCAATAAACTCTAGTTAGAAAGAACAACAAATTCTCTGATTTTAGGATAAAATATTTTAAATAAGATATATACCAAAATTATGTTTTAATCTATACCATCGATCTAAATAATATTAACAGTCAAAATTTATTTTTAGTTAACTTATACATAACCATTTTTATTTGATCTCTTTTCTCTCACTTTATATATATTGCATATATGTGAAGAAAATGCCAATAAAATTTTAGAAATCAAAATGTAATTTTATAAGTCAATACTAGTATTTTGGCGATAGATTGATTTATATTTTATAACTATTAAAACTCTTATTGTACCCTTTAATTCATATAAAACTCTTATTGTACCCTTTAATTCATATATTGCATATAATTTTATAAATAAAATAAAATATTTTTAACAAACAAAATAGAATTTGTAGAAAGCTATAAAAGTAATTATTTTTTATTTTTATAAAATTATAAATTAATAATTAATATATTTAATTATCTAATTATTATATTGAAATTAAAATTAATTACAAAATTATTATTGAAATTAATTACAAAATTTCTATTGAAATTAATTTGAAATTGTTTTAAAATTGCTATTAAAATTAATTTGAATCGATTTGAAATCGAATATTTCATGTTTTATATCTATATATATATATATAGACACACATATACAGTAAATTAATATTATTTTATTTATTAAAACAAGATTAAATATTTAATTAGCGATATAATTGGGTAACAGAAAATCCCGCGGAATATGGAACCGACGGACTAGATTACTTACCAAATTCGAACTACGTTTTAATTACCTTATCAGAATCGAAATCTGACCTTCCATTTACTAAATATGAGTTGCAATCACTTGAAAGATCAATACTCAGATATTACATTTAATGGCAATGCTTGGTTTCAAGAGTCATCATATGATAATGATGATACTGATTCTTTAAGTTTATTTGTTGTATTCTTTGAGTTTATTTATTGTATTGTAGTAATTTGAAGTGTTCATAAATATTGAATACTACTCTTCCCTTTTTACACTCCTCTTTGCTACAAAGAAAAAATAAAGTGATTAAGAAAAGTAATCAGAGAACAAAAACTCAACAATCTGTGGCAATTAACAACGGAGAAATCCCAACAAGAATGAATCAAAAGCTCTACACATGAAAGAAACTAAAAGAATTCAAAGTGAAACGTATCAATAGAGATTTATTATACAAAGCAAGTCCTAAAAAAGTATTCCACAAAGTTAAATATAAATTCACACTAATTTAAAACAAACTAAAAGTAAAACAAGTAGCAAAAGTTAGGAGCCTTTGGAGCCAAACCACAGGCATTTATCTTTCACTGCTTCTGCCTCATTTGCATATTCTTTAAACCTATACTCTTCTTGCTTGCTCGAAGATGGCACTTTCCCCTCGCTGTAGCACTGGCTGCACAAGCTAAAATGCGCCTTCATCTCCTTAAACCGAGACCCGATTATGGGGTACCGACATGTAGCACAGACATGGCTCCCATGGCGATTCCTATCTCCGCTCTCGAGCTTCAACACTGTCAACATTATACTGAACCCCCACTCTTGATCATCGAACATGGTGACGAACTCTGCTGAGGACACTGGGGAGTTATCAGTTTCTCCGTGAATTTCCAGTATTTCACTTATCCCGTGTGCAGGGATGTAGATCGTCCTCAAGAGTTTGATGTATCTCTGAGCATCGGATTTCTTGATCTGCGTATTGCCCTCGTTCACAGGCCGCCATAGGAGCGACTCATATGCAATTTGTTTCCGTTTCTCTGCAGAGCCGCCGCACAGAGGGGCAAGAACCGCGAAGAACATGCCTAAATCTACCCGGCCAGTCTCGGACTCGTCCAAAACGCAGAGAATTTTCTGGTTTATAGCTTTGACTGCACCTACAAAGGTTTCCGGTTTCAAGAAACTAAGCAATCTGTGGAGAATGCCTTCGAGTGAAGCCTTGCGTATGGACTTCTCAGGCAAACCGCTGCCTGAGTAGGAAACCGGCACATCTCCCTCACTCATTTCCTTCTTAATCTGTTCAACCTCACATCGGTTCAATCTAGTGATCCTCTGAAAGGCTCTGATATCAAGCGCGATTGCTAGTTCAGGCCTTAATGTTGTTCTTTCGCCTACGACCTTAAACTTTGAGGGCTCTATGGTAATGAAGGCAGCCTCGCCATTGCCATTACCATTACCGTTCCCTCTCAACTTCCTCTTCTGCAGCTGCTTCAAATGTGATATAGCATCGTGCAATTCGACTCTGTTCGTCATCTTCAAAGCTTCTTTCAAAGCTTTCTTAGCATCATCGGTTTCTCCAGCTCCTAACAAAGAGACAGCCTTATTCAACTGCGCCCTCCAATGGTTCGGACACACGGCCAGAACCCGAGTATACATCTCCGAAGCTCTCTGATAGCGACCCATATCCATATACAATCCTCCCAAATTGTACAGAGCATCGACATGACCCGGTTTAAGATCAATCGCCTTCTGAAACTCCTTAATAGCGTTTTCATCATCACTCATGGCGTGCAAAGCAGAAGCCAAATCACAGTGAGCATCTGCATAGTCATTTTTCATATAAATAGCCTCTTCCAAGGCCTTAACAGCTGCCTTGTACTCTCCTACACCAAAGAGGGCACTGCCCAAAAGCTTCAACGCTCGGAAATGAGTGGGGCAGAGTATCGCGGCCTCTCTATAATGCTCGCAAGCACTAAGAACCATACCTTCTCCTTCAAGTGCAATCCCCAAATTCACATGAATTTGAGGCAATAAGTAAGCCCATTGATTCCCACCAGCCTCTGCTGCCTCCAAAGCAAGCAGAAACTCGGCTTTCGACTCGCTGTGCCTACCGAGAACATACAAACAGTTCCCTGCTCTAAAATGAGGCTTCACATCAAATGGTGTCAATTCACAAGCCCTCTTAAAACTCACCAAGGCCTCCTTAAATAGGTAGTGCTCGTACAGCACACGGCCAATTGCCATTTGGCCATCAAACGCCTCAGGTCGTGATCGAGCCCTATCTGCTCTCGATCTCAAAACCCCCAACTCCTTAACAAAAGCTGCATAATCCGCAGCCGACTCGTCCCAAATCACCCTCTTATCCGATATCTCACTCGAGGGGCCGAGCTCTCTTGACCATCCCGGATCGGAGAAAACATCTGAATTATCATTCTTGATCTTCCCGTCCTTCATTTGCTTCATCTTCAACCTATTTATCAGAACCTCCAGATCATCAACGAGCTTCCACGTGTCATCGAAAACAATGCCGTGGTTGGGCGAAGCAGCCCAAGCAGCAGTCCGCTGCTTCTTGTGAGGCTCCATCACACGCTCGTCCGCGATGGAGGAAGACGAGGCCGCCTCCTCCGAAGCCTGCGAAATGCCATTCTTGTCCTCCGATGCCTTCAGCTCGAGGCCAAGTGCGTCGAAGTCTCTATCCACATCGCCGGCGCCGTCGTCGTAGGTGCGGAGGAGACCGTCAAAGGTGAGTCCCTTCTCGCCATCAATGAATTCGCCGTAGGTGCGGAAGACTTCGTCGAGAATTGCACTAATCTGCTCGTCGCTGAACTTAACCCTAGGGTTCACCGCCACCACCAGCGCAGCCATCTCGTCCCTGTTCAAGCCCCCATCCCGGTTGGAGTCAAATTGCTGGAATATCCGCTTCACTTTCTCCGATCTGCTCCCTCGAGTCGTCATTGCTCGATTCCACCCCCTATTTCAGTAATTTCTAGGGTTTCGATTGGGAGCTCGAAATTAAATTGAATATGGGAAATTGAGCTTCGGGGAACTGAATTGAGAACAAAGGGTGCCTAATTATGAAATCTCGTCAGAAATGACGAAAATTCACATGCTAAGATGCCTAGAGCCAGAGCTTTATTGATAACAAACAGTTTGAAAGAGCTGAGCAAAAAACGATTCGAGAAGAAATTAAAGCTCCCAAATCATCGCTTCTGAAAATGGAAGATCTTATTAGGGATTTGAAGGTGGGTTGGAACTTAGAGAGTGTTTGTTACCTCTGTAGTGGTGACGATGCGAGGCAAAGAGGAAGACGGAGAGAGGACACTGCCATTTGTTTCTATTCCAAAAATTCATGGAGTACTATTTCTTTTTTCTTTTATTTATTTATCTTTGCTTTATTTATTTATTATTGTTTCTTGTCACCTTAATTTGCCAGAATAATTGTGGCTGTGAATTGTGATGATGGGATTGGGTGGTGGGAATTTAGTTTTTAGTTTAATCTTTTGTTGGGCTCAAATATTATTTTATATATTTTCTTTGTGATTTGGTTGAGGTGAATGATGGCTTAGTGGGTGTCATTATTGGTATAATTGTGACAAATGTAATCAGATTTAATATACTTAAGAAAAGTCTTTACTCTACTTACCTTAATTGCTCAATTTCTATATACTTTCATTTGTTTTTTGGGTTTCTGGAGTGTGACAGGTAGTTGACAGTTGGAACCTTATTCTTCCTCTTATAATTTGGAATATATGATAAATACTCTATATCACACAACACCAAATTAATATGTCCCATAATAAATATATGTATCTAAAAGCATAACAATTGATAAGTAGTGCAGATTATGGATTACAATGGGACATGTACAAAATAATTGGGATATATTCTTAAATTTGTATCATGTAAGTAGAACAAGTTCCACTTCTCTCAAGATTTACCATTGAGGAGAACTTCTCTTGTTCATCTAATTAAATTATTGATTTTATAATTTGTATTACGTTCACCTCTAGAGTACACAAATTAATTCAATACATTGAAAAATATATGGAATTACTTCTTTTTGTGCAAAGCAGTTTGCCAATTCACTGCTAGAGTTTGCATGTGTGAGTCTACCAATAACAAATTAATATTTGAAATCAAGTATTTTACATTTTTTATATGTATAAATCGAAAAAGGAAATGGGCACACAATTAACAACTTAAGTAATTGATTAAAGGACCACACGCTTTACAGGTGTAAATATGCCCCAACCAACGTCCAAAAGCCAGCTTGTCCTCAAACTTTGTTTAATTTTATTTTAGTTGAATTCTTCCCACGTTCTTTTATCATCTACGAAAAGAAAATGCAATTATGTACGCTTATTACACAATTATTGACGATATTATCATTAAATTTATTTGGTTACCAATTTATACAAACGGACTGGTTGTTTTGTGTGATTCATGTAAAAAAATTACACATCCTTCATAACTCTATCATTGACTTAGGAAGTTGATACAGTTAAGAAACGAAAATAAAAGGTTTTAAACAATTATGAGCTTCAAACGTTCTTCTATTATATTGATGATAAAAGTAGTAGGAAAAAGTGATTAAAATAAAGAACCAAGATGTTGTAAAAGTTGAGATGGAAGTATGGAACTGAAGTGAGTGTTAAATACGAGATAAAAATAGACATTAACAATTCAACAAGTAAAACAATATGCGACTGGAGAGACTATAAGTAACAAACAAAGAACAAGTGTGATGAGTTCGAAAATTAGTATGCAGGAATTAGATTTTTGAAAGTTAAAATTGCAATGAGATTATCGAAATGAAATAAAAGAATCGGACATGAACGGAGTTAGATAGGGAGATGACATTCTTTGTAAAGCAAAGATATTGCACAAGAGAAAGAAAGAGAGAATTTGGAAAGTAAACGATGAGATTCTTATCTTATTCTGATCCATAGCCTAAAGGGCCTCTCTAAAATATCAAAAGAAAACACAGAATAAAACTAACCCCACTACAGCAGTACAGCTCATGAAAATATTGAAGTCTAGTCGCTGCAAAATTTCCATATGCAAAGAAGAAAGAAGAGCTTGGTTCTGTGTTATATTGTTAATGAATTGTCAGAAAAGGATTTATAATAACCGATCAAGAGAATGGTATATGTGCATGTTTGACAAAATAATACAGGCATTGGTACGCACAAATCAAATATGGTCCTCGTCCAAAATACGCAACATAAAAGTATTAAACGACTTTATTCCGAGAAAATCGACTCCTCTACATCCTACGGTCCTACCAACATGACATGCCAACCCTCAGTCTCACGAGGCCAAACACTTACCATGTGCAAAAGATAAAATTGAGATTCAGAGGTCATGGCCAAACTACCATGCCAAACAGGGAGAACATACTTATAAATTATAATCCGGAATTTAAGGAAAGAATAGCTATTCGCACCGGCAGAGAGTACTCGTCTAGTCTGCTCTAGACTGACCAGCACGAGAAGAAAGGATGATGCCAACAATGAGACCGTAGAGAGCCAAGGCTTCAGCAAAAATGAGGATAAGAATCATGCCGACAAAGAGTTTTGGTTGTTGGGCATTGGCTCTGTCGTACAGAATAATCAAGTTAGTGCAAGTATCATTGCAGGCAAACAAAGTAATAAAAATATAAAGTTAAATTATTTCTTAATCTAGAGGAAAACAATTATAATCCAATGCAACTTGCATAGTAATCACAACCTGTTTCACTGAATGAAAATGGCCAGAAAGGTCTCGCTAAACTAGAGAATTAGAGTATGTCTCTCTTAACATAAAAAATAAGAGCCTTATTAAACTCGTACAATTGGATTTCATTCCCATATATCCACACCCACTCCTACACCCTCCTCATACGTCACCACTTCACCTTGAAGCCAACCTAACAACTGGAGTCATAATCTAATCCGAGTACTCTTCTGAGAATAACCAACTCTCAACCATTTTATGTGAAAACAAGCACGCTAACAAATAAAAGGGAAAACCAAAGACCCCCAATGTGCAAGGCTCCTTTTAATAGTACAGAATCTGTTATTAATGTGATAAATCGGAAACTGATTAAAGAAAACTGCTGGGAAAAAGAGAGGACATGCCATTTTAAACTCGATGAGGCTTCAAATCATGCTTGTTATTTGACTAATCAAAGAGAAGTGCTAGGAAAAAGAAAGGATGGGCCACTAAACTCGACAAGGATTCAACTCATGCTGCAGCTTGTTTTTTCAGTAACACTGTTTGATGCAAGGCAATCAAGAGTAAGAGTTTCAAGGGCACAAAAAATGGCATAACGTGGCCCTCGCATATACAAATTAATAAAACAAAATTTTATTGATAACAAATGTCACAGAGCCGATTATATATCAAAGCACAACCCCTGTGTCAAATAATCTAACTGAGCAAATAATCAACAAATCACCATTGACCATTGACAATCAATTATGGCGATTATAAGTTTATAACTAAACAAATATCACAACCGAGACACTACATTCTGATACAAATTAGTAGAGAAAGCAACGGATTATTAACAATAAATCAGAAAATATTATAATCATAATAGTACAAATCTAACAAGGATCAAAGCGTAGAAATTACCTAACACCAGCATCTCCAACGATTCCGATGGCCATACCGGCGGCGAGGCCGGCGAGACCACAGGACAGTCCAGAGGAGAGGTGAGCGTAGCCGTCGAACAAGTAATAAGACTTTGCCTTAGGGTTGATACCGGTGCTAATAATGACAGCAATGATCAAACCGTAGATACCTAACACACCAGCCATGACCACCGGAACAATAGACTTCATGACCAGCTCCGGCCTCATCACGCCCATCGATGCCACTCCGACGCCGCTCTTTGCGGTTCCGTACGCCGCACCCATGCCTGAAACAGCAAAAATCATTAATCAGCGACGATATTAAAGCAGCTATTAAGTTCAGATCTAGAGAAGGAGCGGCGGATCGATAAATCGAGCGGGAGCTTACAGGAGAAGACTAGAGCAGCAGCGGCTCCGAGAAAGCCGAAGAACGGTGCCGTTTCATCGCCACTGAAGGTAGATGACATCTTCGAGTAGCTCGGATTCCTGCAGAGATCGGATCTGAGAGGATCTTCTCTGGGTTTTGATCGAGACTCCGCAGCGAAAGAGAGAGATAAAGAGAGATGATTGTTGTATTTATGTTTTAAGTTTTAGAGCTTCATATTTCTATAACTAGTTTGATTGGATTGCGGAATTACAATTTAGCCCCTCATAATTCGTGATTTTCCTTTAATTATTTAAATAGTTGAATATAATATTTTTATTTATTTGACACACTTGACGCGGGTGTAAAAGTACTAAACTAATGACTCCATAAAAGTCCATTCTGTATTTGTTTATTTAGTATAAAAATCGGATTTGAATTTCAAATCAACTTTAAATAATTTATTAATAGTTCAAAAAATTAACGAATTTGTGTTCCAATTGAATTGAGTTCAAATAATTTTTTGATTCAAACTCTTAAATTAAGTTCAAATAAATTTTCAATTCGAACTCAAATAAAAAGATATTTGTTTTCTAAAGCTTGGATCATGTTCAAATCAAAATTAACAATAATATGAGCATGTTCACTAACTACAAAAATGAGCTTATAACACAAAATTAATCAAACAACATGAATATGTTCTACATATTAACTCATATAATAATTTCATAAAACAAACTCGAAATTGAACACACGAATAATTAAAAATTGAATTTGAATTAACAAATTCAAATTTTCGTTTATTCATCAACTCAAACCAGAGTTGCGTTTGTTCCATTAATTAGGAGGGACGTTTAATTGTTCCATTAATTAGGAGGGACGTTTGTTCCATTAATTAGTATTCTCTTCGTTTAGAGATTAAAAAATAGGTGTTGCGTTTTTAACGTTTTTAAAAAAATTAAACGTTTTTAAAAAAATTGGAGAGAATATTTCAAATGTAAATTTTTTTCCTTTATTGTGTTTCAAATAAATTTTTTGAGAAATAATTAGTTTCTTATTTTAGAAATAAGTAGTACCGCTAAATGCAGCCAAAAGTAACGTTTTTTCTGCAGCCACAAGTAACGTTTTTTCCTCTTTTGGAAAGTAGTCACTTTATTGTAAAAAAGAAAAGTGGCCACATAGTAGAGACGATTCAATTCGACTAAAAATCATAGATACAAATACATATGCAGCATATCCTTTTCACCCAAAAGTTTACTTATGAAATTGCAAGTTACAAGTGTTCATACCCAACATACAAAGCTTATAATTCTTGATAGGTTGTTTTGAATCGAAACACGTAGCTGATAGCAAATTTGTTTATTGGTTGTTCATCAAAATGTTCCCAACATATGACCCAATAAATCAAAGCACGCATCAAAGGAATTAAGTAAGAACTAGAGATAAGAAAATAATACTTCGATAAAAAATCTGTAAATATACAGAAAAATAAATGCAAATATCCAAACAATTTATGCCTATAATGCCCTACTCTCAGAGCATAATCTATCTTAATCTACTAGAAGAAAGCCCCAATCCCAATTCTAATTGCATTAATCTCCATCTCAAGCACGCTCGCCGCGAATCCGCCTCGCAAGCTGGATATCCTTGGGCATGATGGTAACCCTCTTCGCGTGAATAGCGCACAAATTAGTGTCTTCAAAGAGCCCCACAAGATACGCCTCCGCCGCCTCCTGCAGCGCCAGCACGGCGTGGCTTTGGAACCTCAAATCAGTCTTGAAATCCTGCGCGATTTCACGAACCAATCGCTGAAACGGCAACTTGCGGATCAGAAGCTCTGTGCTCTTCTGGTATTTCCGGATTTCACTGTTGCAATAACAGGATACGTTATAATCTCAATCGAATTAATGCTGAAAACGATGATTGAAGATTTCAGATTAAGGAACTAGGGTTTTACCGGAGAGCGACGGTTCCTGGGCGGTAGCGGTGGGGCTTCTTAACTCCTCCTGTCGTCGGAGCTGATTTCCTCGCAGCCTAAAAGATTGAAGAAAAATAAAAACAAATCAATAATCTGGATACATGAATTGAATGATTTCACCCTAAATCGGGGATAACAGAATCTGAGATTGAGAATTAAACGAATTCACAAACCTTTGTAGCTAGCTGCTTCCTTGGCGCCTTTCCACCGGTGGATTTACGAGCAGTCTGCTTGGTACGAGCCATCACTTCACAATTCGGATATCAAAACCTTGAAGATGATCGGAGAATTTCGCGAAAGATGCGATGAGAATATTTGAAGCTTTAGTTACAAATATAGAGGGGTAGGGGTTAACAGGCTATATATATATGGATGGTGAGAGGTACGTCGGTGTTGAAACGTGGACTTTAGTCTTGGTACAACGGCACTACGTGGCATTATTCAAATAACTATGGTGATCCGTGTATTTCCTTTCATTAATTTTCATTGGTTGATTATATAAATGGACGGCTTTGATTGGCCAATTTATATTCACGCGGATCGCAAGCGAGTTGTGTTTGTTTTGTGGAAAATTTTGTCATTTTTGTTTTTTCCTTGACTCAGCCGGGTCGCAACTCGGTCTCTCAGTCGAACTTTTTCTTTTTCGTTATTTGAATTGTTATTTGTTTTTCATATTAAGTTCATTCCATAAAAACGATTCATATTTTGTTTATAATGTTTTATAATAACAATTTTTTTTTATAAAAAAAATATATTTGATGTTAATGTAATACATAATTATTATATTTTTTATTATCATGCAAAAAATAAATTGATCATTATTGATGAACATAATGATTACTACTCCTTATTTTAATTATACTTTGCTATTTTATATTCCATGTATCTTATTAAAAATGATTTATTTTTTAATAATATAAATTTGAGGTATAATAACTACTACCTCCGCTAAAAGTGGTCATATTTTTTTTTTGGGCCGTCCCACTAAAAATTGTCACTTTCCTAAAAAGAAAAAATTTTTACCTTTAAAATACATTACTCCTACTTTATTCACACACAATACTTTATTTTCTTATTCTCCGTGTCGACTCCTTTGTGGCCGCTTTTAGCAAGTAGGGGTGATTTGCAACGTTTAGGATTCAACTTAATAGTAAACTAGACGATACTTGTTGAGTTCGTAAGCATGTTATACGAGCCTTCAATATCAAACAAGTCAAGCAACGTTTGGTCATGAATAGGCTAGTGCTGGTAACATGCTCGACTCGAGTGACGCATTTACTATTTAGTCGAGCATGCTTACTAGCAAGTAGGGGTGATTTGCTGTGGCGGTAGCTAAGATTATAATTGAACTGTACTAAACCGAATGTTGTGTAACTCGTAATTCGATTCGTTTAAAAATTTGAAGTTCTAAGTTCCACTCGACCTTGGTTCAAGCTTTGTAAATCATACTCAAGACTAATTTATTAAATAAAAATTAAGCTCAAATTTGATTCATCTATATTCAAACTCGAGCTTGCTAAATACACAAGTTTGAGCTCGATAAAAACTCATTTATAAAATTATGTGAGTTAATATGTATATTTTATAATATCAACTATACAAGTTTGTATGTTGACTCATATATAAAGTTAACTCATTAGATGCAAATACATCGTAATTTTTCGAAACGAATATCATTAAATTCAAATTCTACATGAAAAAATTTCACACTTAATTTGAGACTTAATTCAGTTCGTTTACTAGACCAAAAGAATAAAACTAACTTTTATGGCGTTAAACTCCAAATACTTCACCAAGGCCTTGTATATAAAGCAAGGCAAATGTATAATTTATCTTTTATATAAATCAAGTTATAACTACATGAACATGTATGTTTATAAAGTTTAATATCTAATTTCTCCTTTATTGTTCCATAGATCACATATAATTATTAAAAGCAATAAATTAATCACAAATACTCAAATAGTAATGCAAAATTTTAATTGTGTCTTCAAACCAATTGTTGCAAGTCTACATAAGTAAAATGCATAGTTATCAATCAACAAGTATTTTTTTCTGAAGTAAAATAAGCAAGAAAAAAAAAAGTCCAAAATACACAATTTTACTATTTTCGTATTGATTGTTAATTTTTGAGTTTATTATTTATAATGAGTAGAAGTTAAGCTTTCCCGACACCAAAATCAAAATTGAACTGAAAAATTAATTTTTTATTAATATTAAAATCAAAATTGAATTGAAAAAGAAAAATTGGATCCGAATTTATCAGTTCAACTTAATTTGATTTTCTGTTTCTTTACAGAATTTTACTCCACTCCTATATCTAATATTACATTTTTGTAGAAGCATAGTATCAAATTATCAACTCTTTTACCCAATTTTCTTGAAGCCCTATTGGAAAGAACAAAAGTAGCCCTAATTTGAAATTGGAAGAAAAGAGAAAGAAACTTGACTTGACATTGAAAACATCAAGAAAATGGTAATCCAAGGGCTAAAAATCAACATTCACCTCCACTCTCATCACCACCCATCCCATTCCATTTCTCAGATTTCTCAGTGACTGCCCATTAATATAGCACAACAACTCATGATAACTATTCCTACAGTTGGGGGCTTGGAGCAATCAATTGCAATACAAAGGGATGATGCACAAAAATTGCTGTACAAACCAAAAAAGATGACGTCATATTGTAGTTTAGTAGTAGTAATAGTTGTGATGGTAATAGTAAAAAATAATGCTCAAGAAAAGGAGGAAATAGAAAACTGTGTGTGTGTGCTGGTGGGTAGTGTACAATTATTTCAGTACCTCTTTCAGCAACTATTCCTACTCCTACCATCACAGATACTCCCCATTTTTTCTACTTGCTCTTCTTGATTTAGGGCTTTCACTGGTGCCCATCAATTTGTTGCCGCAATCCTCACCTTGTAAGCTATTTTATTGTAATGCTTTCTTGATCCTTAATTTTGTGTTATCTTGGATGAGGAGCACCTACTTTGAGTTGCTTATGTTTGTGGGAGCTGAATTTTAGGTGTGCTACTGAGTTTGCTTTGGTTAGCTGTGGGTTTGGGGAAATGGGTTTCAATTCTTGTATGCTAAATTGGTGTTTGGTGTGGATTATTTGTTGGGTGCTTCATTCAAGTGGATGCATGTTTCATTTTTTTCATATTCTGTTCTTGATTGTGTAATAAGTTATTGGGAGTTCCACTTTAGCTGAAAATTGAGGTTGAGTTCATGTTCTTGGGGTTTGTATTTGCTGTTAAAAGTTGGGCGGTTTCAACAGACTTATTCACTCAATTATTGATATCAAGAAGCACTAATGCTTAGTCTGTTCAAGAGTAGGAGCTTTTGTAGTTTGGTTCTGGACCAGCGGATTTTTTTGCTGCATTCCTGTATGTTTACAATATCTGTGTTGGATTTCATTTACTGGTATGTATAAAGGTGAAAACTGCCTCACTAATTTCAAGATTTTTCGGCTTTAGTCGTGCTTTAAGCTGATTTAAATGGTATTGGAATGGCGTGATACTAAGTGCATAATTTGTTGCAAAAGATTATAACTTGATAATTGTACTAGTTCTTTTGAGAATCAACACTAAGCTGACAATGTAGTTGAAAAAACTTTGCAAAATATTGGTGTATTTTAGACGAAATATGCATTTTTGCTGAAGAGTGAGGTCAACGTTGAGCTCAGCTGCACGTTGCATTGGGTTTTGAGAGAAAGGGTGATGAAAGCTGCACTTTGTATTTTGCTATAGTTGGAGATTGTTTCATGTGAGCAGGACTCAACTTGTATTTCTTTGGATATTAGGGTTGAGGTTTTGAGATTCTCATAAAAAAAGGTTGAGGTTTTGAGGAAGAACTTGTCATTGTGAGAGAGAGATGTCTGAAAACTTAAATGATGATTTTTTAGGCACCCGAGCAGCTCGTTGTTCTTTAATTTGAAGCTTAACATATATTCTTAGTTCATTAATGACTCTTGATACTCTTGTTGTGTCCATTTGTAATGTTTTGATGTAAAATAATGTGAAACATTAAACTAATAGGATCGGTCATTTCCATGAAGTGCAAGTGTTCCCTTACACAGATGCTTGGCTGAACCTCAAAAACTCGACTAATACACTTGAAAATCAAGAGTACTCTGTACATTTTCTGTAAAAGTATAGCATTTGTTACTATATAAAAAAATTAAAGGCTAGTGACGACGATCTGAAAAGCTAGACACTATATATTTGCCTTAAAATAAGTTCGCTCCATCAACTAGTGAGGCTTGCGTTTTTATGTTTAACGAGATTAATGCTATTGTTTTGGATAACTCTATAAGTAAAGTAAGCGGATGTAAGATTGTCATTGGATTTTACTTGCAATTAGCCATAGTTACATGATCCATCTTGTCATTGCTGCTGTTAATTTCTACTAGTCTTATCTCATCTTTGCCTGGAAGTCTGTGGGAGTCTACCTTTATGGTGGCAATATCTTGAATCACAGTTATCTTCGGTAGCATGTAAAATAGATCTTGTTGCAGCGGAACATTATATTTTAATATATTTCTCATGGATTAATCAATTTGCACACGTCTAACGTTTATCTGTGGTTTGAAGAATCTGTTCTCTGTAGAATAGAATGCTGTAAAAGAAGTTGATCTTGTTTTCTTCAGGTTGCATGAATTAGCAGGTTTAAGTTGTCGTCATTGTTCGTGCTAGCTGCGGATTGTATCACTGTTAATCTTAGATGGACGAAGGCGGGCACCGCGAAAATGGAAGGCATAAACCACCTCAGGGTCAGGTAGATTTCACCGGAGACTAATCGATATCGATTGTTTTTCTTTTACTCTCGGTTAATCATAAACTTATTCGAGGATTTTCACTTTCGAATTTCGCCCTAATTAGTTGCCAATTTTTGTTTTCAGTGGTTGATGCAACATCCTCCATCAATGAAGCAGATAATGTCTACCATGGCCGAAAGAGATGCTGCAATACAAGAAAGAAATCTGGCCATTTCTGAAAGGAAGGCTGCCGTAGCAGAAAGGGACATGGCTATTTGCCAAAGGGATGCAGCGATAGCCGAACGGAATAACGCTATAATGGAGCGAGACAATGCTATCGCTACTCTTCAGTACCGAGAAAATGTCGTCAACAATGGCAACATATCCCCGTGTCCGCCTGGATGCCAAATTCCGCGAGGAGTGAAGCACATGCACCACCCTCAGCAGAACCACGCGCATCACCAACCTCACATGGTCGAAGCCCCTTACACGAGCAGGGACATGCACACATCCGATGCAATTATGGTTTCGCCGGTCGCACCCGAGCCTGCGAAGCCCCGTCGCGTAAAACGTGCTAAGGAGGCAAAACAAGCAGCACCCACGAGGAAGGCTTCGAAACCAACTAAGAAAGTTAAACGAGAAGCAGAGGATCTCAACAAGTTGATGCTCGTTAAGTCGCAGGAGTGGAGGAACAGTTCTGATACGGGTGGAAGCAGCGAAGATCTTAACAGACAACTCGTGGCGAAGCCCGAGTGGAAGGATCAAGATCTTGGTCTGAACCAAGTTGCTTTTGACGAGTCGACCATGCCCGTCCCAGTCTGCTCATGCACGGGGGTCTTGAGGCCGTGCTACAAATGGGGCAGCGGAGGGTGGCAGTCTTCGTGTTGTACAACCAATCTGTCTATGTATCCGCTCCCAGCAGTGCCTAACAAGCGACATGCCCGTGTTGGTGGGAGGAAGATGAGCGGAAGCGCGTTCAGCAAGCTACTGAGCCGATTGGCTGCAGAGGGTTACGACCTATCCAATCCTGTTGATCTCAAAGAACACTGGGCGAAGCACGGGACGAACCGCTACATCACCATCAAGTAAGTATCCTAATCAAGAGGATCACTACAAAGGAGGGGGCTAAAAGAATATCTTTCTTGAAATGGTTGAATAAATCTCATAATTGGAAGGCAGATGAACTGTTCTCTTCACTTCACTTAGTGATCATGCAATATTTGATGCTCTCGGCTCGGCTCGGCTCGTTTCGTCTCGAGAATGTTGATGAGAGGGAGGAGTTGCAGTTCGTATAGATGGCAAATTTGCATCTTGTTTGCATGTAAGTGGAGATTATTGTAAAGAAGGGAACATATGATGTTTTAAATGAAATGTTATTGTATTACTCTTAAAGCATTGCAAGACTAAACTTTTTTGTAGTTAGATGTATGGGAAAAACTAAAAAATATCTACTTATTAAAAGAAAAAAAATACTCACTTACATAATAGGATAAAATTAGCATGTGCTTATGGATTTCATCTTATATAATAATTTAAATTACATGAACATATAAAGAAATTCTTCGTATTATTATATGATAATATGAATATTTTCATCTTTTGTTTTTAAACACTTTTTTATTTTTATTTTATGAAAGCGATGAATTTTACAATATAAATATGATTAAAAAAACTGGTTGGGGCTCTTCACAAGTTGGGGGTAAGTAAGAGGAATTAAGGTTTATTAATTTATATCTATAATTCTGGTTATTATATTAATTACATAAAAACGGATCACTATTGATTGATGTTCATTTTGCTATTTAGAATTTTTCTTCTATCACCTCAAATAAAAGTATAGCATGGTTCAGTTGAATATGGTATGCACTGTCGTTTTGGATTTGAAGATAGGATCGGGTTTTGAGTTTAGCAAAATTTTGGGACTTTGGAGTTTCAAATCTCACCGAAACTCTCAATTTTCCAAACTTAATTTCATAATATTGAAAGTTCTAAATTTTGAACGAGTATTTTTTGTCTTATCCAAAAAAATAAGACATCTATGAAATTTGCACTCAAAACCAATTAAAAAATATCTCATTTCAAAATTTGGCTATTGAAACAATAAAATAAACGAATTTTGAAACTAGGACTTTGGGACATATATTCAATTTCGACCCAATTCTCAGCCCTACCTATCTCGTATTCATATTTTTAAATGTGAGGATAAATTTATGGGAAAGTTAACGAATAAACTATAATTATCATTAAAAATAATAAACCGAATTTGTTTGCTAGCATAATGTAGTGTAAACCTTGTCTCAACATTTTGAGTCATCGTTAAGCACAATATCTAACCACATTGTTGTAATCCCAGTTGAGTTAATTCCCATATTCATATACTACAAATTCTTCCAATTAATTAATTAATTTTTATTTGAATATATTACAACATCGGACTTTTCCACACTGGGACCTGCACAAAACAAATAAGGTATTCTAATCAAAAGAAACAAAACAAAACAAAAAAGGAAACCCCATTAACCCCTAAATCCCAATCCCTGTCGCTGTCAGAAAGTCAGCAAAATGAAGAGAAAAAGAAAAGAAAAAGAAAAGAAAATCATTTGCGTTTGTCGGTATATCATTTGTTGCTGCACTAATGAAGGCCACCGATATGTTAAAAATCCAATCTTTCTACTATTGAAATAAGAATCGTCATTTTTTATGCAAACCCAAAGTTTTTTGTCAATTTTTTACAGACCTCTCTCTCGCGCTCACTTCCTCTCTGTGCCCTCTCGAGCTTAACTCGTTTTCGTTTTTAATTATATATATTTTTTGTAATTTTCGAACGTAATCTCCGCCATTTTCAACGGGATCTCTTTTCAACCCCATTTGAATAGCGGTTGAGACGTGAATAAACATGCTCTTTTCTGCCATTTAAGTCACCAGGTACGATGATTTCCTGGTAATCAGTGGACCTTGGTACTGATTTTTTTTGCTTCTTTTTTTTTCATAGCAATTGATTTCTGGGTTTTTGATTTCTTGTATATGTCATGAAGAGAAGGCAGTTATCTAGTTAAGAGAAGTTCCTAGTGATTGTTAGGAGAGGTTAGAAGCGTTTAACCATAGATCTATAAATAAAAGATCATAGTGAAGCATATGATAGAATGTCTTTCAAAGTCGGTGATTCTTGGTGAATCAACCTTGATTTTGTGATTTGAGTGTGAATGAGCTGCATTTAATGCTTGTAGATTTTAGATATCATGTTTCTGCCAAGTTTGGGGTTTTAATTGAGATTTCTGGTAGCTTGGATTATCTTGTAACTGGGGAATTTGGGAGCTTCTTGGTGTAGGGTTTTGCTGAAATAAGGTCGGTGGTCGATAAGTGTTTTGGTTGCGGGAATCAATAGGGTGATCTTTCAAGTTGGAGGGAGTGAAGTGGGGAAATTGGTTGAAGATTCTAGGTTTTTGCTTTTTAGTACTAAGAATCTTGTTGGTTTTGATGGCTCAGACCAATCTGAAGCAATCTCCAAATCAGATATTTGGGGCTTCTCACTCGAGGTCTCTGTCTCAGCCGTCTTTCATGGCGAATAATTGCCTGCCCCCTTTAAGCCCCTTTCCTCCTAGTGAGTCTTCATTGGCTTCATCAAATTCGAGTCTGAAGAACACGTCGATGGAGGAAATGGATGTTAGTTCGCGAGGGCCGGCAATGGGCCTCACTTCTCCTAGGGAAAACCCGTTTCGTGGGAGTGGTCTCCCCCCTCGTAAAGGGCATCGTCGTTCTAGTAGTGATGTTCCGTTAGGATTCTCTGCTATGATTCAGTCTTCACCTCAGTTGGTACCCATAAGCAGTCAGGGAGTTTTAAGCCAAACGGGGAATGCGAGGGAGAAGTCGAGAAATGATACGTCGTCTGGCATGCAGAAACTCAAAATGGAAGAAGTTAATTATGCGAAGAGCTTTGCTGATGATATGAGTGAAAGAAAGCCGGAAGGGGAGGTTGTGGATAACTTTTTCGAATCTTTGATGGATTTAGATCATAAGGATATCATGAACTCTACTGGTGCCGTTGGAAGAGATAAAGACACCCTTGTTAGAGGCACAAACGTTGCTGATGGTGATGGCAACGTTTACAAATCAGAAAACGTAAAAAAGACTGATGCAGTGGCACGACATTACAGGAGTCTCTCAATGGATAGCAGCATCGGGAACTTCCAATTTGGCGGCTCGTCGCCAAACTCTGAGACCTCTCTGCATCATCAGACAGATCAGCTCTGGTCAACCAATTCATTGGGCGAAAACTCAACTGACATTAATTTGGACTTTGGACACGGCGAGTTTAATGAACTTGAGCTGAAAAAGATAAGGGCCGACGGGCGTCTTGCAGAAATTGCAGTTTCAGATCCAAAACGAGCTAAGAGGTACACTCTTGCTGAAATATTTCTTGAAACTGTAGAACATGTTTTTGTGCTAATGGGAATGAATGTTTTTTCCACGTTAGGATATTGGCAAATCGGCAATCAGCTGCTCGTTCGAAGGAGAGGAAGCTCCGGTACATCTCTGAATTGGAACACAAGGTTCAAACACTGCAAATGGAGGCCACCACATTATCAGCTCAAATTACTACTGTCCAGGTGCATGGATGAGGAGTTATGCTTTTCTTTCCTGCATTTATTTGATTGAAATTAGCAATGTCGCTTAACTGATTTGTTTTGCCTCCCCAGAAAAATCATGGTGAGTTGACTAATCAGAACAATGAGTTGAAATTCCGGATTCATGCCATGGAGCAACAAGCACAATTAAGAGACGGTATTCACTTTCTTGACTAAATCTGGGATCTACTTGAATATACAAATGCATTTCATGCCGTTTAAATTGCTTGCATCGTTTAGGCATGGCGTTTATAATCTGTTGTGCATTTCTAGCATTTCGGCACCCTCTGTATATTTTGTTATGGACTAAGTTTGCAACTACTTAACCATGTTCTACTTGTAGGGCTTGTTTACTTTTGATGATTTACAATTAGATAGATTGATTATATGCAACAATGACAAGAAAAGGATCGATAAATCATATTCCGCGCGCCTTATTAGAAAGTAAACAAGTTCGATGACCAATTAAATTTACACACTTATGCAACCTAACATGCAAATATGCTGACAATTACTTGTGGTTTAACTTTTCTTAGTGCAGTAACTTTTACGTGTTGTGTGATTGTAAAAATCCCTTTTTTCGTTCGCTAATGGACATGTTTAGTTGCACGTGGATTCACATGGAATGCTGATACATGTTGTCTCATGACTACATTCTATAGGCTAAAAATTCTTGTACGCGAGAGCGTTCTCTAAGCATTTGTGTCTTTTATGGCAGCTCTGCACGATACGCTGACTGCAGAAGTTCAGCGCTTGAAGTTTTCACATCTGGAGCTTAGAGAAGAAGGCAGAACTTCTAACAGTATCGGACAGCAGGTACCTACGAAGCATAACATGTTCCATATGCAGCGACAGGAGCAGCCAAATCAAGCACAAGGATTGTCTGCTATGACGTCAAGCTCAAATACGGCCTCAGCCGCTCCGGCTTCTGCATAGTTGACTGATTTCAGATTGGTTGCGGAGGCCCTAATTTAGTGGATTTAGCTAAACTAAAGTATCTTTTACTGCAGCCAAGGTTTGATTTAGAGCAGTATATCATATGTAGTACTAGAATTTATGTTTTTGTTCTTTTATATGAGTTGCCAATAGAGTATGTTGGATTTGTTTTAGTGGTATATATGAAGGTGAAAACTACAGTTTGACTTGAATGTGATACCCTTTTATTTTCAAGATTTGTTGGGGCTGTTATTGCTCATCATTCTTTTAAATATTAGGGTGTTTATTCGGGTTGGTTACCCTGCTCGAAATTTTTGGGTATTGGAACCCGACTCGGGTATTTTGCGTAGGGTATTTTGGTATCCGAAATTATTTAATTTAATTGAAATTATTCATTTTTCGGTATTTATGGAGTACTATTGTGTATTTTTGAAAATTTTGAATATTTTAGATATTAAAATATTTTAAATTATAAAATTAAAATATAATATTATTTAATTAATAAATATAAATAAAAAATTTGGATTTAATGTATTATCCGAACGTGAAAACCTTAGAATATAAAAGCAAGAGCAGGAAAAAAGTTATATACCTAAGATTATACATTACTTTTTATATTATGTTCAAAACAACTACGATAAATTGGATACGAAGATTAAAAAATTACAGCAGGCCAACAAAAAAATTGTTAAATTTTTGTAAAGCGAGAGAAAGAGGGAAAACGCACTAGAACTAAGATAATAGCTAACTAAAAAAATGGTAGATTAAAAAAAGTATACGATTATGTACTTAAAATGAAAATTAATATTTTAAAAATATTTTTTAAAGTGAGCACTTTTAAATTTTAATGTGATAACCATTTATAAAATGAAAAAATAATGACTTGATTAGCAAATATAAAGATTTATGGGACCTCAATATTGAATATTCTATGCCCGGAATCTAAGACATAAGTCAACTAGATTTAATGAGATATCTTGAGTCCGCAATTCCCAAAATGCCCCTACCATCTCTTCCGATTACCGACGACAAAAAAAACTCCTCAGTGCTCCTTTCCTCTGTGTTGTGCTGCAACTGTGAAGTAGTAAACCGTACAAGTAGCAAACAAGGAGCATTGAGCGAGCTAGAGATAGTACGATAGAAGCAGAGAGAGGGAGGAGTAAGCTGATTTTCTGGAGAGGGAGAAAGAAACATGGGAAGATCAACTGCATCATGCTTCAAGATCATCGCCTGTGGCACTGATTCTGTCGACCATGACGATCTACAAACGCCCGAGGTATGTATTCAACCGTTAATTTCTTCGTGAATGCTTCCCGTTTCATTTGTTTCTTTATCGGTTTACACTTCGAGATTCGAATTTGAAATATCTGCTGCTTGAATTTTTCTCGTGTGTTGTTTCGACTTTTGATCTCGTTCTCCAATCATTTGGAGTCTACATTTCGCTTGTTCCTGTTTGTGGATGGTAGGGTCTTGAGATCATTGGTGCATCTTGTTTCGAATCGTGGTTAAATCTGAATTTCACTTGATTCGGTTTGCTTCGATATTTTTACTCATTTTCCTTTTCTAATGAGTATGTGTATACGTTCTGTGTTCATTTGATCACCTCACTGTTTCAAGTGATCAAATCTAGGGACTAGGATTGGATCTGGCGAAGCGACCTTGTGTGCGAATTGAACTATAATTAATCACTATAACCTTTTTTTCAGTCTACAGCTGTAACTATTAAGCAAAATCTTACTTTAAATGGTGGAGTCCGAAGCTTCTCCTGGTGATTTCAGTGTTGAATCTATCAAAATATTACAGGGCATCATCATTCTAGAAAAAGTTGGCATTATTATAAGCTGGAATCTTCCATGGAGAAGTATTTGTTCTTTCTTGTAAAACACTACTCAAGATTTCAAGCGAGGCTTTGCATCAATTAGAATAAGAATGAGATATCCTCAGAACTTTTCATTGACCATATCCGAAAAAGGGTAGTCTATGCGAAAGGTGTCATGCAATGCAATTGGCTATTGCCAATGGATGAGGATTGTGGCTACAGTATTGTATGTGTGATTTTAAGTTTTAACATCGATACCCTACTTTACTTTTGTTTAGTGTAAATAAAGAATATCAGGTTGTTGATTGTAACCCCCCCTCCCTATCCAATGCGTGAAGAATAATAAATGGATCCCATTTCTTGGTAATATAGTGAATGAGATAGTTCTGTCCTATTTTACTATTAGTTTCATAATCTAATAAAAGATCCTGTTTTGCTTAGGTAATTTATTGCAGTTCCTCCCTCTCAGTAGTGGATATTAGCTTCTCTCCTCCCTTATAGTTATATTCCCTTTTATTTTCCATTTATATTTATTTTTTCTCACCTGTATTGTCTGCAAGTATGTAAGTAAATGAGCAAGATATAATATAAACACCATACCAATGTGTTGCTTCCACAAACACCCTTTAGAAAATGTTTGGTCTGATCTGATGAGATTCTTATAAGATTAATCAACAGTGAACCTTGCTGACAGAGACTTAAATCTAGGGCAACATTTGCTAGTATTAGGGTAAGTGTCGTTAAAAGTTTTGAAAAGCCAATAAACTCAAACAAGCATCATGTTGTGATGTATTCATTTAGAGTCTAGGGCTTGATGATATATAACAAAAGTAGAAAAATACATGACCTGAGTTTTATTTTTCCAAGAATAATGTATTTCTCTATAAGGTCCCAGTTTTCTCCATCTTGCACTTCCATATTTTACTATTTTCATATAAGGCATGTTTTCTGGATGTAACTTTTGTGTGCCTCTTGTAAATTTTGCACCATGTAACCAACCATGCAAAATTTTGATATAAAAGAACTTAAATCTTCTAACATATTTATCTTGTTCTAAATAATGTCTCTTTGTTAGAAAGTAAAATTTATAAGACCTCGATCATATCTTCTTGCTCAGTCTCTTGTAGGTCATGTTAACAAAAAGAGTAAATTTTATTGGGATACTGTTTTTAGTGTTATGTTTGCCACTTTGTCTTGAAAGCAATTGAAGGATTTTATCGAGCATCAAGAAGAGTATCTAGTGAAGGCATGGATTAGGGTTGAGTTTAGAGCTGCTTGGTGGGTGTTAGATCATCACTTGTACTGTTAATTAAAGTATTTGTATCTGATTACAACAAAAAAATTTAATTGATATCAATATCACCTACAATAAATTCATCTATATAATAATTTGATGATGAAGTTCATAAGAGCTTAAGATATGGAAATCAGATGAGAAGCCCTCATGGATTATGAGGTATATGATACTTTCGTCATCAATTATCAATCTTATTTGCAGAGTAAAGTTTCAAGTGTTCGGAGTGGTTGGAGTTTCGGGAAGAGATCTGCTAGACATCGGGTTTTAAGTAACACTATCATCTCAGAAGCGCCTTCCTTCACTGATAAAGAAAGTCCAGAGTCTACTGCTGCCAACATACAAGTGCAGCCAAACTCGACTTTTCCAGAAAAGGCATCTGTAATTCAACGCATGGATGAAAAGGACAAGATGTGTGCTGAAGTGGACACAAGACAATCAAACATAATAGCTGCCAAAGATGATGAGTGCAGTGCAAATACATCTCTCGAAGAGTTCAATGCCGTTCTAATCCAGGCTGCCATCAGGGGATACCTGGTAGGTACCTGCTCATTAAAGTAGTTATCACTATCTCTGTTAATTAGACATAAATGTGTGATGCTGTTCTTGTTGTGTGCTAAAAGGCACAAAGGACACTTTTGAAGCAGAAGAACATAATCAAACTGCAAGCTGCTGTCAGAGGTCATTTGGTTCGAAGACACGCTGTTGGTACTCTTCGGTGTGCTCTAGCCATTGTTAAGATGCAAGCTCTTGTACGAGCACGCCATGGCCAGCTACTTGCAGAAGGGTCGGGTGACTTTGAGAAGCAGAAGAAGAACAGTGCAGCGGATGGTCTCAATCCAACAGTCTTGGTAACAAATTTTTATCTGCTTATTTGTTTCAATATTTCACCTCTTTCACAGTCCATTCCATGAATATGTTGTTAATTTTACCATGTCACCTTCCCCAATATCTGTAGGGAAGCTGTCCTCTCTCACTTTCCTTAGACTCCTCATTCTAGATTTGAACTTTTAACTGAAATATTACATTATTAAGTGGTTTAACTGCTTATAGGCCTCTTTCGCGGACTAATTGTGTTTTTCTGCAGTCTTCTTATTTTTACAGATTTAAATTTTATCTTACTTCTGTTTCACTTTCTCTTTTGTTTAGAGGAGCAAAAGAGAAGGCAAGGAAAACGGCACATGCACCTACATTAAGCTACTCAGCAATAAATTTGCTTGTCAGGTAAAAGCAAGGGTGACATTTTTGTTGTTAAATGATGACTTTATATTTTATTTTTGTACCATAATGCAGATGAGATAATATTATAGACATTTTGATTTCGTACCGGATTATTTTTTAGCTTATGGATTCTACGCCAAGGACGAAGTCCCTCAACATCAAATGTGACCCTGTAAAGCCAGATTCTGCCTGGAAATGGCTTGAAAGATGGATGACAGTTTCATCAGTGAGCAACGATGAACAGGGCAAATCTGGATCAGCTCCAGAGGAGCGCGAGGAGGGGAACCTTGTGTATTCTGATGACAAAGGGAATGTTGTAGTTCCGTTAGGATTTCAATGTGAGCCAAAAGACCTCAAATCAGCTGCAGAACCATCAGATGAAACGACTGAAAAGGACGATAACTTAATTACTGATGATGCTGACAGCTTAGGTATCCATGCACCATCTGACCCTTCATTAACGAGTCATCCCAAACTGCAGAACGTTGGAAATTCAAATTCAAGATACAACATAGCAGAATCAGGTGCTGTGGAGATGAGGGAAAAAGATTTGATACAAAAGTTGGAAGCCGAGTCCATCTTATTTAAGGATGAAACTGGAAACCAGCAAGGCATGCATGATTCGGGGAAGTTGTCCACCGAACTACGTGAAACTGGATTGAGTGATGCTTCCATAGCCAGTGCTGTGGCAGTTCAAGGTGCTGGCTCAGAATGCGGTACCGAGCTATCCATTACTTCAACCCTTGATTCACCAGATATGTCAGACGGGGGAGTCTACGATCTTGAGCTGGAACCTAAAATGTTAAATGCAACTGACCCTCCTAGTAGCAGAGAGCAACTAGGACGTGAAGCATTTGAAAACTCTAGCATATTGGGAACTGAACTGTCATATGCTAACATTGATCACTTGGAGAGAAACGAAACCGGCCAGTCATCTGCTGGTGAGTGTGTTAATTCTGTGATTACTTCAGATTCGCCACCTCACGAGAAGAAGCTAGAATCAGATCAAAGCGACGTGGAGCAGGTGCAACTGGGATCTGACAAAATCCATGTGCTGGACGAGTCATCGCCTCATGCATCTCCAAGAAGCCATGTAACTCTACCTGAATCTCAAGCGACATCCTCCAGCCAAGTTTCTCTCAATCCCAAGAAAAGCAACAGTGGAAAAATCAGCTCCAATGATAAGAAGAAGCGTTTATCATCTGATAAGAGTTCCGCCTCAACTCCTAATCGTGATTCTCCTACACAAAGTAGCTTGAAATTAGAGGAGCCTAAAAGCGGAAAGAGGCGAAAATCCTTTGGTTCGACAAAACTTGATCATGCAGATCAAGAACCAAGATCAGGTAGTAACCGAAATTTGCTGCCAAGTTACATGCAACCAACTGAATCAGCAAGAGCCAAAGCATTATCAAGTGGATCTCCAAGATCAAGTCCAGATGTGAAAGACAAGGACATCGTCATAAAAAACAAGCCTAATCAACCTAACAGAAACGAAAGAGAAGGATCCCCTCGTGCTCCGCACTCCCCATTTCAGGCGCAACAGAATGCAAAGGGAAACGACACTCATTCCCCTCAAGGTACTACCTGAACTTCTACTTCACCCAAGCTTGTTTATCTCAGAACTTCATGCCATATTGCATAAACAAAAATGATTCTTTGCTCAGTTGTTGATCATACTGCTGAATTGCATTCATTGCTAACTGAAAAAATGAATCCATTTTATCTATGTAACCTTGCCCCAGCTAGATGTTGTCCACTTGTACTTTTGCATTTCCTTGTATATATTACTGGAAATCAAGCATGCGATAGGTAACGCTTCACCTCATTTAACTTGGTGTTCACTTAACTCAGAGAGGAAATGGCTGCGCTAAACATTGATGTCGTGGCAGCAGCTGATGATATTCAAGAATCAAGATGCTAGTTACTTTGGGGTAGTGTGTAGTAGATTGGTTGCCGTTTCTCTTTTACATGATATTACAACTATTGTATTATTCCCTTCTGAGAGATGTAATTAAATTAAGCTGTGAGCATGGATGCATGCAAGTCACTAAATTTACCATTTCCTTATTTCTTTAAAGTGAGTCAAATTTGCTGAATTTTGTTCTGAACTTTTTAGTATGGATTCTTTTTGAGGTTATAGTTTTATTTATTTATTAGTATTATTTGAATTTTACTGAATGAATACTTGACCTCAAGACAATGAGCCAACTCCTTTCGATATATGTCCATGTCTGCTTTTCCCTCGTCATATAAAAATAAATCATACTGAATATATATATATATATAGATAAAGGTTAATTTGGTGTAAATATATAAAACTTTCCACATTTTAAATTATTTCATAATTTATTAGTTTATTGTAAATATGTAAAATTTTATATTTTCCAAAATTATCCACAAAATCAAATGTTGGTATTAGTTTTAGATGAAAATCTTATTTTTCCGTTAAATAATTTTTAAATGCATGTATAATTTTATAAAATGATACTACTAATTCTAAATGTAAGCAAAATATTAAGTTTTACTTTAACTTGTTGGTTATCCTTATTTTTGTTGTTAATATTTAAGTTTAAATTATTTATCAATAAAATAAAAACATGTCATAATAACATATTCATATTATGTCATAGCTTTAATTTTATCAAAATCTGATTTTATAGGAGATTCTAAAATACGTAAAAGTTAGTGCATTTGCAATAAATTTTGATAGATTTTAGTATAAAAAAACTGAAATTTATTAAAACTTTTCTTTTGAACCAAAATTTATTAAAACTTTGATATATTTTCTTATTATCGAGGCTTAAATTTAATTTATAATTTTTGGTAAAAATTAAAATAAATTTACAATTATAAGTTGTTGCCTTAAATCCTCAAAGTCTCACAGTAGACGAAGGAGAGATAGAGAGAAAATGTTGAAGTTTCTGTCGAAGGTGAAGATCGAATTCAACGCACTGGACCCTCGATTGGCGTCGTGCATGGAGTTCTTGGCACAGTGCAATGCGCGCAAGGCGAGGGAGTCGAACCCCAGTTGCCAGATCGATGTGAATCGCCGAACCGACGATTTCCCGCCGCAGATCACCGTCACCTTCGTCAACGGCGTGGAGGAGACCTTCGACGCCACCTCTACCGCTGCGCAGCACATCCGCACCCTCATTCTCGATAAGGGCCGGGTACTTGAGACCGAGCAGATGTTCCGGGAAGCGGGCGAGAACTGGCCTGTTATTATCCCCGATGAAGAGCTTCAGCTGCCGTTCAAGGGAATTAAGGTATTCAATTTTATTACACTTTTGCGTTTATTTTTGGGTCTGCTTGGTTTTGTAGTTGTTCAATGACTGAATTCAGTCAGGTAATTCGTCGAACATGTTCTGGGCTATAATGGCTGAGAGTATTTGTTATTGAATATTTCGATTTTATAGCATATAAAGAGAGTGAAGTAGTTTATTAGAGGCTTGGAACATCTGAAACTGTTAAAAGTTTTGGACTTTTTAGTTTTTTAATTGTTCATGGTACTTACTGCTAGCTTTTCTTTGATCAAGTGTTAGGCAGTTATAGAATTAGTTCTTATGAATTGGTTGGTAGGACGTTTCTTTCAAGTATATATGTTTGAATCCATTTCAATGGCTACCATGAGTAGCATCCCTTGAGTGTAATCAATCTAGTTATGCTGAATCAGTTTCAACTGCTCTTTTTTCCATTGAAGGAGCTCAGTTTTTTTCCTTGGGCCGTAGTTGGGAAATGATCAACTCAACCAAAAGATAAGATCCTATCTGAGAGGATTTCTGCTCTATGATGTTTTTAATCTTGTCATTCTCGCGTGCCGACATCATTTTAATTCTTCCCTAAGTAATGAAACTGAATTTCAGAAACCCTGCAAGAACCAGTCTTATGTTTGTAATGATATGTGAATGATGGATTCATATAGACAAATAGGTTGAACAAGTGTTGGACATTTATGGTCGATAGAATTTTTTTTGAAAGTCTAATTTTGGGATTGCTTCCCAATGTGAACTATACATATCAGAAACTGGATAGTCTCTTATAGTAAATAGGCCTTTAGGTTTAATTAAGTTGCGTTTAAATTTTATTACGGAATGAAACTTGCCATTTGGAAGAGTTGATGCTCAAATGATTTAGTGGAATGTAATAAAAGAAAAAGAAGTTTGGCTATACTTGATGTCTTTTGCTCTCTACCTATCATTTTGCCAATTCCTTTTCATGGAATAAAACTAAATGAACACCATATATTTAAACACATAAAAATCTGAATCGAACATATCGTGTAGACTATGGTTTTAGCCTTTTAGGTGGGCCTCTTCTATTTTAGTCGATACAGAGCTCCAGTGATTTCGATCTTTGCCTAGATTGGACTTGACCGGACTTGTTAACTTCTCTACATAGAGTGCATATGTTATGGTCTCATACTCATGTAGAAATATGGAACTTGGTTGTTATCTAGACATCAATTGGATGAATGCATATCTAACAAGTTGAATCTGTTCATGTGAGTTACTGTGAGATAGAGTTAGTTTGTTTGAGAATCGGGAGGACGATCATTTTGCTGTTTAGATTCGACCACATTTTTGTCTTTTGCATTCTTCGTTTTGCTTACATTTATCATATACCTTTGCAGCCAAGAAAAGCAGAAGACAAGCCACAGCAGTGAGTGTTTGAGAGCAGTTTTACTTCCTTGGATCAACCACATGGTATTTATTGAGCTACAATTCTTGAAAGGTGCAAACTTGAAGTCATATTTCTTGTGTTAATTGCTATCTCAACTCATTAACAAAATAGTACTGAGTATCTTTATGCATCTATAATAGTATGGCCTGAGCTTGATGCTTTTAACCTTTTTGTTTTGTTGTTGCTTCAAATTGTTGTATTAGATCTTTTAATCAAGAAAAATCAGTTTAGAGAAAGTATAACAAAATTTGTTCATAAGAGACCTTATTTATTGAGGAACCATCTTACAAAATCACTTGTAACACACATATTGCAACAACATTGGATTTCAGACACCCTAAGAGTGCCTAAAATCTGATAATGAAGCAATTTATTGCACAACACACTGAACTTCAACCCCTACAAGGAGCAGCAGGAACACTCTTAATGTACACGTAGTTACAACATTGTGCATAGTCTGGTCATCGTTCTTCACGGCTAGGTGCATTAGGATTGGACATCATATCCATCATCATCTTCTCGGGTGAATCTTCCCAAGAAAAGTTTTTCAAGTCAACCTGCAAGAGATATTAGGATGGTATCACTGCAATGGAAAAAAAGCTCGATGCCCGAGCAAATTTAGTGAAAGATTTGGTTACCTTTCGCCTTTGATCTGTGAAGATCTCTTCTCGTTTCTTGTAAGAAGCTTGAACCTTTCGAGCACTTGTGCCCCCTAATCCCCATACCTCTACTTGGAACACTGAGGCTTCAGTTGGGAGAAATCCCTAGAACAGTGAGTTCATTAGCTAAAGTCACCAAGCAAAACTAATAATCTACTATCTTCCTAGTTCAGGAGGATAGATTGCTTTCTACTGAAATATAAGCGTCTCTCTTCAATAGGATGATATTTTAGTAATCAAGTAACATTAGAAGCGCCATTACGAAGATTTCAAGATTCAATCTTGTGAGGGATGTGATCCAATCCATTTTTAACTTATAAAATGAAAAGCTAGCATGTAAACATAATCATGTTGTGTTTAAAATCCAAATTAGAAACTAGTTTCAGAAACTCCAAAACATACTACTGCGCAGGTAACGCAGACTGAAAGGAGTGAATTTACTAATTAGGGAACGATGAATAGTTTAGACAGCAAGAAGCTTACCTGCTTGGGGAAAAGGGAGCCATGTTGGTATGTTTTATCGACGGCATGGTGGCGTAGCGTAACTTTAGTAAAATCTTCATCCAAAAGTATTCTTTCATTTCCTAAATATCCACCAAATGCAATTCCCACTGGTTTGGGAGTAGCCTCATATTGCCTACCACGCAAATGACTATAGACAAAGTTTTTCTCCCTTCCTGCCAATTCAGTATATATCCAGTTAGTTAATTCTCGTAAGAAAAAACTTCTATATAACTGCAAATTTCATTTGCTGACCAGAGGCGGAATACGCATGAAAGACTGGGTTCAAAGCATACAGACTGCCGGAGTTTCCATAAAATGAGTCTTTATTTTCAAAGCCCTGACTTGTAAGTGCACCAATGATCCATGAACTCGTCGTGCTGCTTTTTTCCTCACTTGCAGAAATAAGTATTAATAATGGACCTTTGTATCCCTCAACCTTTGACCAAAACCGATTGAGACCTTTGCCATCACCGGAAGACCTGCAAGTAGTTTTGCAAGTCAGTCTAGCTAAGCTCCATTAATGTAGTGGCTAAGTTCACAATAAGGCAACGAAACTAGAGTTTCGGAACATGCTATATAGTCGACAACTTGAAAGGAGAAGAAAACTGTAGTAGTACATTGAAATGTAGAATCAATATATCAGCAATTCATATCTCCAGAAGTCCTTCCTTAAAAGTTTAAATGAGGGAAAATATTGTTGCATCAGTTTTGCCCATTGAAGGCTCTATGACTTTTTGTTTTGATAATTTTTTTTAAAATGCAGTTAATAGAATACTAACACACAGTTCAAAATTTTATTAGAACTGGACAAACTGCAAGTGAACATGTTAAGAACATAAATGCAGTTGAGTACAGTAGGAAGCAGACAAACCGGTAAAGTAGGTTTTCATTCATTTCATAATCATCACTGGGGAAGCAAGCTTTTGACATCTCTTCATATAAAGAGCCTCTTAAGGAGAGTGAGATGGCCCAGGCCCTTCCAGGAGTCAAAAGCTGAGCCGAAGAGGAGCTCTCTTGAGCCTGAGAGCATGACGGATCTGATTTGTCCTGCAATTGGTTAGTTTTGAGTTTAGTAACATAAATCTAATGCAGGATATGATGGTTGCGAAGTTCCATGTATCAACATCTTCTCAAAAGCAGTGTCGTAAAGATTCACCCTCATAGATGATTGACAAAGACCAAAGCTCTTAACACCTACAGTACTGGGAAAGGTAAGAGCTACCCAATTGTGCAAAATCCCTATTATTCATGCATATTTAGCCAGCACATATCTTCTTAGGCATAAACCAACGTC
Organism: Leonotis leonurus; assembly: GCA_026898415.1. Taxonomy (NCBI): domain Eukaryota; kingdom Viridiplantae; phylum Streptophyta; class Magnoliopsida; order Lamiales; family Lamiaceae; genus Leonotis; species Leonotis leonurus. The sequence continues at coordinate 1,323,591 of JAPKLX010000037.1, read as the reverse complement.
ATTGAGAAGCTAATTATCATTAAGTTCCTACAAGCTAACAGGATTACAATAGCAGAGGCCCAGAATCAGAAATCTCGAAGCAACCATAATTCACTTCAAGGTATCAACTATATTTTCAGTAAGATCCTAAGGAACATCACACAGAATACTATGATGAATGGAGCAAAGGTGTACCACCTCAGGGTTCGTGAGGTAGCAAAGTCTTGCACTGACAAATTGTTGAAAGCAATCTGCAAGGTTTGGAACATTCTTCAATGCCCAAGTATGAAATTTCTCGGCAGAAAGTTGAACATCTAACTCCTCCGATACACCAGACTCCGATTCAGGACCTCCTTCACCACATGCCTCAATAGCTGAGAATACCAAATGAGAGATATCCGGAATGATAATTTTCCCTTTCCTCTTCCCTGCATTCAATCTCAACATCCTAGAATCCCAGGAAAAAATCCAACAGATCCACAGAAGCATACGAATATGACGGGGAGTAAACGAGCCAAGAATTGTCCGAGGCATTTCAAACTGCAAATCAACCTGAAATCCAGCCTTGGAACTTGCCGCAGCAAATACGGCCAGCAAATTCATCAACAATGTCGAAGCATCCGCCCTTCCGCAGCAATTGGTGTAGCCTCTCAAGAACTCCACTTCATTAACTCCGTTTTTATCAGCCACAAAACGGTTAACTATTGCATAATCGAGATGACTAAGCAGCAGAGGCAATTCCTCGAACATCTTATCTTCATTGTATCCGATATTCACAGAAGTCAAATCGAAACATTTCTGAGACAAAAAGGGGGAGATGGATTAGAACCCTTAATAACGAAGGATGTATAGTATAATAAAGTTTGATTATACCTATAATTGAATGAAAATCAAAAAGGAAGCTTGAAATAAATACCTGGAGAGAAGCGAGAGGAATAGATTTATTTAGGGGATTAGAGAGAAGGGAGAATGCTTTCTGGAGAGAAGGGAGGGCTCCCGTTGAGGCAGCAAGTGATTGTACTTCGCGCAGCTCCGGTGGGACTCCCTGCTCCGTCGACGACGATTGCCCCATTTTTCTTTAATTTATTGATTGCAAATGATTCTCTATCTATCTATATATATATATGTGTGTGTGTGATGATGATGATGATGAAGTTGAGATGAATGTGAAAAATGGAGAACGAATAGAAGGAATAATTGAGATTCTTATATGATCTGATCTCAAACATACACTACTCCATTATATATGAATATCTTGTGCCTGAGAAGGAAGAGTTTCTGAAATTGTGAAGGTGGGACCAATTTAACTGCTTCTACCGACACGACACCCTTATCATATTTTCACATCATATTTTATAAAATAAATCAATCAATCATATTCCAAAATTGTTACTATAAGATTTAACCCACATGCCTCTTAAGACTTAAAAGTGCATATGTATTTTGTTCATTGAATGTAGTGATTCACTTATAAAAACTAAAAAAACAAAAATTGAATGTATTAATTGACAAACTAAATAACAATTTGAGTATTATACTCCCTCCGTTCCATTAAAAGTGGTCACGTTTTACCATAAATTTGTTTATTAAAAACTTTTTGGTCACGTGATCACTTTTAACGAGAGAGATGGAGAGAGTATATGTTTTTTTAATGAAGTTGAAAATAAAAGTTTTTTCTTTCAAGTAATCGACAGAAAAGTTTATGGAAAGTGTAAATTTGTGAGCAATGGATGAAAATTTAAATTATTATTTCCTATGTCAACCAAAATTCTCACAATTTTAATGCCACGTGTTTTGAGAAAAAATAATAAATATCTTTTTAAGTGGATAAATAAATTCACAAAAAATAATATTTATACTATATAATATAAACAATAAAAGTGGGTCATATTCCAAAATAAAAAGAACACAATTTTGTTCCAAAATACAAATAATGGTACAATTTCAGTGGAGGGAAGAAAGCACAAATTTTTTGGATTGTACATCATATTCATCATCGTCTTCACAAGATAACTTTTCCAAGTGAACAACCTGCATGAGATCATAATGGATTCAATGCCATGGAAAAGCTCCACTGCATGCTCAAAGCAAATTCATTGAAAGATTTGGTTACCTTTGGCCTTTGCTATATCATATATGAAGGCCTCTTCTTGTTTCTTGTAAGAAGCTTGAAGCTTTTAAGCACTTGTGCCCCCTAATCCCCACACCTCTACTTGGAACACTGATGCTTCAGTTGGGAGCATTCCCTAAAGCAGTGAGTAGTTCATACATCAACAAAAATTAATAATATCCTTTTCAAAATCCATGAGCAAAGATTACTAGCTACTCATATATATAAGTGTCTCTCTTCCATTTCTGGATGAAGATTTGAGTAAGAACATATTGTTGAAACCACCACTATGAACATTCCACGATTCAGTGTGACCTAAATAAGGAAACAATGAGTAGTTCACACATCAAGAAGCTTTACCTGGTTGGGGAAAAGTGGGCCATGTTTGTATGTTTTATCGACAGAATGGTGGCGTAGCATTACTTTAGTGAAATCTTCATCCAGAAGTATTCTTTCATTTCCTAAAGATCCACCAAATGCAATTCCCACTGGTTTGGGCTCATTCTGGCTACCTTGCAAATGGCTATAGACAAAGTTTTTCTCCATTTCTGCCAATTCAGTAAGTATCGATTTAGTTTTAATCTGTGTAAGCAAAAACCTATATGTAATTAGAAAGCTATTTTACTGACCAGAGGATACATATGAATGGAAGGTCGAATATGCATGAAAGACTGGGCTCAAAGCATAAAGACTGCCAGAATTTCCATAATATGAATCTTTGTTTTGAAAGCCCTGATGTGTGAGTGCACCGATGATCCATGAACTCGTCGTGCTGCTTTTTTCCTCACTTGCAGAAATAAGTATTAGTGATGGACCATTGTATCCCTCAACCTTTGACCAAAATTGATTTAAACCTTTGCCATCAATAGAAGACCTGCATGCAGTTTTCAACTGACTAAGCTTTATTAATATTTAGATAATGTAGCAGCTGTGAGGCTATTCAATATATAATTTTCAGAAACTAAAGTTCATAATAAGGCAACGAAACGAAATTGTTGGACACGATGTGTAGTCAAAGACTCGAACGAGAAGAAAACTGTAGTAGTGCATTGAATGTGGAATCAATATATCAGCAATTCATAGTTTCAGAAGCCCTTCCTTGCAAAAATAGAGGCTAAAGTAATGTGAAATTTACAGAATACTTACAGAAACAGTTCAAAAATTAATTAGAGCTGGACAAACTGCAACAAGTGAACATGTTAAGAACATAAGTGCAGTCTAGTACAGTAGGAAGCGGACGAACCGGTAAAGTAGGTTTTTGTTCATTTCGTAATCATCACTAGGAAAACAAGCTTTTGACATCTCATCATATAAAGAGCCTTTTAAGGAGAGAGAGATGGCCCAGGCCCTTCCAGGAGTCAAAAGCTGAGCCGAAGAGGAGCTCTCGTGAGCCTGAGAGCATGATGGCTCTGATTTGTCCTGCAATTGGTTAGTTGTAAGTTGAGCAACATCTTATACATGAGATGATGCTTGTGAGGTCCCATTGACATAATCATCTTCTCTAAAGATAGTATTATAAAGATTCACCCCCCAAGTTTGAAAAGGAACTATTAACTCTTACAGTAATATATAACAGCTACACTAACCAAAAGAACCCAAAGCTGCAAAACCCTATTATTCATGCATATTAATCATATCTCTTCTTAGGTATGAACAGATGTCGCTTTTGAGAAGCCGATTATCCTCAAGTTACTACAAGCTCCATTCATAAAGGCAGGTATACTCGCAGAGGCCCGGAATCAGAAGTCCCGAAGCAACTATACTGCACTCTAACTTCAAGCAATTAGCTATACTACGATGTATGGAGTAAAGTGTACAACCTCAAGCGTAGTGAGGTGGTAGAGTCTTGCACTGACAAACTGTGGAAAGCAATATACAAGGTTTGGGACATTCTTCAATGCCCACACATGAAAATTGCTGGCAGATAGTTGAACATCTAACTCCTTGGATACACCAGAATCCGATTCGGGACCTCCTTCACCACACGCCTCAATAGCTGAGGATACCAAATGAGAGATATCTGGAACAATAATTCTCCCTTTCCTCTTCCCTGCATTAAATCTCAACATCATAGAATCCCAGGAAAAAATCCAACAGGTGCACAGAAGCATACGAATATGACGGGGAGTCAACGTGCCAAGAATCGTTCGAAACATTTCAAACTGCACATCAACTTGAAATCCAGCCTTGGAACTTGCCGCAGAGAATATGGCAAGCAAAGTCATTAACAAATTCGTAGCACCTTTCCTTGCGCAGCAACCGTTGTAACCACTCAAGAACTCTACTTCATTCACTTCATTTCTATAAGAAAAACGGCCAGCTATTACCGATCCCAGATGACTTAACAACAGAGGCATTTCCTCAGGCACCTTATCTTCATCAGATTCCACACTCGCAGAGGTCAAATCGAAACATTTCTGAGGCAAAAGGGGGGAAGATGGGTTAAACAACACTACTCATCACTCATGTTGAAGTAGAAGCAGCTGAAATCATGATCAGAATATCAGGAATACAGCAACCAACTAACTAATTAGGATAGGAACGCAATATAAAAAGTGTTATTAGCTATAATTCAATGGAAAAAGGAAAGAAAAATCTAATCTTGAATTACCTGGAGAGAGAAGACGGGAATATATCTAGTTTGAGGATTAGAGAGAAGGGAGAATGCTTCCTGGAGAGAGGGTGAGGCAGCAAGTGACCGTACTTGTCGCAGCTCCGGTGAGGCTCCCTGCTCCGACGATGATGAATGCCTCATTTTCATTACAATACTTCAAATTCAAATGGCAAATCATTCATTCTCTATATATATGTGAAGGTGGGACCCAACATAACTGCCTGTACGGTCATTGTTACCGTATTTTCTTTTATCATTATAGATTAGTTTAAGATAAACAAAAATCAAATAAATAATATAAAGTATGGTTATTTGGTAGTATTATATATATGATTAAAGATCAAGATAATATAATTTTTTTATCTAGGTAATCTTGATTATTCTTTAGGTTAAATTATGAAATTATTTTATTATCTTTTATGTAACTTTTTGACTATTATTGGAGATGTGTAATCAAGAAAGACCAAGAAAAAGCAAATAAATAAATAAACAAAGGAGTCATGCACAAGCTTTGAATGTAGAAGAAGAAAAGAAGATCGTGAAAAGTTCAACCTAAGCCTAAGAGTGTTGTGTAAGTTTGTATCAAGAAATCAATAGATATTTTTCTTTTAATATAGCAATACATTTTCTTTTTCTTTGTGTGAACTTCTCCTCAATGTTTCACTCTTTTCTCAAGCATGTTTGTTGCTCTCCACTTTACAATTTTAACAAATATTCTATAACCCAATGCTAATTTCACAAATTTACTACTTTGATTTGCGTTTTAAGAAAATAGTTTGACTTCAACTATATGGTGTATTGAGATGTGTATAAAGTGTTGGATTCTTACAAAAAGTGAAAAAAAGTGAATAATAAATAAATTTGTGAGCCGACCAAAATGAGTGAAAAATTGATGGAATGATGAAGTATATAGCTTAATGATCTACTCCCTTGAAGTCGCTTTTAGCGAAATAGGAGTAGTAATAGTTATTACGAATCCAATGTTTCAAATTTAAAATTTATTAGTACTCCTTCCGTCCCACTAATCATGATACGTCATATATTCAATTGAATATATTATAATAATTAAACGTGCCATAAATAATGGGACAGAGGGGGTATTAAGTATGAATTTAATTTAAGTATTTAATTTAAGAGGAAGTTTCACTAGTCTATTAGTAAACTCGGTTTAGTGTTTTGTAACTATTCTATCACAAATTTATTATTTATTTTGTCATTTCGGTTTATCTATAAATGTGTTACGTCATTCTTTCTTTTATTTGTTGTAATTAGATATCTCCACTTTATACACACATCTCAATTAAATATAATAAATGAATTGAAATCCAAATTCCATTCACTACACAATATACTAAAAGTCAAACTATTTTTTTAAAATAATAACTGAATTAAACTTAGTAACAAAATAATTGACGAACAAGAGTATAATAGTGCTATTTTTGTGTAGATGTGTGCTTATACTGCAAGTGAAAATACAACTACCAACTTTTGTAGGTCTTTTAATGAGCTCATAAGCAAATAGAAAATAGGAAAGGGCAAGAAAATATACATCAAAAGCAAATAACATAAAGGCTTCTTTGATGGTAAGAGTTTCTCTACTTGTACGTTAAAACAATCTCAATTTACAGACAACATTAATTTAACTGTAATACCAAATCTCTTGCAATTAAAAGGCTAAACACTTGCTAATTATATAAGTTATATATATATATAAATGAATACTATATGCTAAGTGCTAACACACAGCAAACAGTACTAGAGCAGGTGTCTCATCCTCTCCCTTTGTCTCAAAACAATGGTGTTTTTGTTACTGATCAATGCCTCGGTTAAATCAATCCTTACCTAAAGCCGAGCCCCCGTTGTTCACGCCTTGCATGCAGGCGGAGTTCAGCAGCTGCATTCCCTCTTCTCCCATCTGCTTTACCTCAGACGGCGACAGAATCCTTATGCATCTTACGCACCCTACGAACTCCCTATAAAGATCACCGCAACTTATTAGGATTTGAAGATTCCCGGCTGGAGAAGACGGAGAGCATGCATAGATCCTCGTATCGAATGCTCTCTATCGACAACTATAAATAGTGGGAATGTGTGTGCATGGCATAGTTTGAGCACATGGTGTTGAGTTTAAAAATAAGAAGAATGGGACTTACTCCCATGGATCATCGCCAACAAGGAGGACGTCGCTTTCAAAGTCCACGTACACGAGCTTCCATCCGGAGGTCGGGTCGTTCAGCAGGCCCTCGAGTCCAAACATGCGTTCTATCTCAGATCGCAGCTGGTTATATGTTTTGAAGCTCGACACGTCGATTGACCTTCCCACAGATCCGGCTTTTTGAATCTGTCGAGACATAAATAGAGCAAGATCGATACTAATGCAGGAAAGATGACAAGGGGAACACTAGAGGCTAGATCATTCATTACCTTTGTGTAAGTTCGGAATCGTGGAGTAACTTGCTGGAAAGAGCTCTGCTGCAGAAGGTTGTTGTCGTCAAACTCGACATTGCTCGAAGACGCCCCACCTGAGTTGTCAGCATATTCATGAATAGAGAAAGTATGGGAGTCTGCTAAGCTGGCTGAGGTGATCTGGGACTGGACGTCTTGGGTCGAGCAGAAGTTCCCGACAATATAATCCGAAGGATTTGGAAATTCGATGTTCTTTAGGGCGGAAAAATCATCCAAGATCGTGCTAGAAACGGAAGGGTCGATAACCGTGCTCCCACTGTTGCTACCATCAATATTGAGACAGCTATAAATGTCACTTTGGTTGTGGTCATCGTCCGATAAGTGTTTCATAGCATTAGAACCGTAATGAAGGTTGGACACTTCTTGATGCGGGTCCCACAACTCTTGCCCGACCGAAGGCAGCATAGGATAAACAACCTCAGACGACATAGAAGGCTGATGGTCGGGTTTCTTGAACACGGACAAAGCTCCCGGATGTCTAAAAGACCCGGAAGGAGACGAACACAACATAGGATATGAACTAAAATCAACGTGGTTGGTGTACGGAAGCAAGCTATTAGCATTCGTGGACTCCGCTTGGGACGGATCAACTACTTGATTTTGAAGACAATGTGATTGAACCCCACACGGGATTGTTTGGAAAGGTGTCGAGCCACCATTAACATGGCTTGTCACAACAAGATCATTGTTGAAGTTTTGTGGATTCACCGGCTTAACTGGCAGTCGCTCTTCACTCAGCTGCCCCTCTGATTCTAACTTCGACAGTTCAGCAGCGGCTCCCGAAGATGTGAGATTACCTCCATTCGGTGAGGTTAGTTTTCCTCCTAGTAAAGTATTCGAGTTAGTTATACATGGTTGGCTAATGGTGCTCTGGGAATAAGTCTCTCCTTGCAGAGAAACATCCTGCCCTGTCTGCTCGGGTTTCTGCTTCATGGCCGGTTGGATTAGAGGCTTCGGTTCTTGAAATGCGACGTCCTTCATCTCTTGCATAGAATGAGGAATGTGTGCAGGTGTCATCATACCATGAGGCTTAGCAAGCATCTTCAACAATTGCTCGGACCACATGGTTGAAATCGAGGGACATTGGAATTCGCCATGCGGATTGTCGGGAAGCCGGAGGTAAGGCCTATTTATCAACGAATCCCATTCGTTTGGTGATCCTGGTACAAGGAAAAGTTACATGTCAGCAAACGATAAAAAGGAGAAAGAAAAAAGGCGAAAGAAGTCGTTGTGAATAGAATAAACTACCAACGAAAGCTGAGTGGAAAGGGCGTTTGAGGTTTGCAGTAAGAGAAGGAAAGATGAAGAGGCTTTCGGGAGTCTCGATTTCCCAAGGGCTAACTCGATTCTGCTTGTCACCGCATCCGGGCTCGTCCCACTCTACCTTTCATATGGAAAGAGCATCTCATTAAATAAATATGTACCTAAGCTCGCTTTGCAGCATGAGTTCGACTACTCGTGAGATTCGTAGCTTCAGAATAAACGAGTATATGATCGATTTAAGTACCTGAAGACTACGCCACTTCGAGTTAGGCCATCTTAATGGATCTACATCGCTCATTCCTATTATAGTGCCCATGTATCTGTTTGTAAATAAAACGACATCAAAAAACATAAAGCAAAGACTCAGCTGATATAACTACAAGCAGTTCTACGTCGCTTGTTACCTTCGTTTAGTGGATTCTTCGGTTTCAAACATAATGCCGAACCTCATACCTATTGAGAGCTGCGTAGCGTAAACTGCTTTTCTATATCTAGCCAACGGAATGACAAACTCCGAGGGGCATGCCCTGTAATATGGTCAAGTACAGGCAAGTGAGTTTAATATCCTTTGATCTATGTACCACTTCGGAGAATACGAATGAATACCTCGGGTTGTAGAAGATTGTAAACGGGCTTCGATTAGCAGCAGCATGAGCTGCAGCTGCTAGGATTCCTATATGCATGCTGTCAGCAGAAAGAACGGAAGACGGCAACGTTGTTTGTTGACGGTTAGCACGCCTCACTCCCAGTAACAACTGCGATTTCTCGTCTCTGCAGTAAAAGTTTCGGAACAGAATTTGAGAACTCTCTTTTTGCTAGCAATTTCATGCTTGTAAATACATTTTACTTTAAACGTAGACGAAAAACGACATTAACTCGGATAAAGTATTTGGAGTGCTGTGTTTACTTTAGAAACAAAAGACTACCTGATAAACAGAACTGCATCGCCTGCTCTAAGCCGTTTTGCTCCGACAAACATACTCCAGCCGGTTGTCAGAAGGTGACGCTTCGGCTGCCCTAAATAAGAAGAATTAAGAACATCGAGGTCATACTTGTAGAGAGTGTTCCAGAGGTGAACAGGATGAAACCACCGTCAAAAAACACGTAGACAACTATGTCACTAGAATGCCATAACATGCTTACCCCGGTATATGTGTCGAAAAGTCCAGGTGTTATCATGCAAATCCCGGACAACAAGTTCTTGCGTTGGAGGTTGCATCGAGTAATCCTGAAATCAGTAGTAAGTACATAACAAGTTGATGTACTAATTTCAGCAGCAGCAAAACATTAGAAGAATGAAAAGAAGCAAGAAACAGCAAGTAAATATGATACATCATTCTGAGATATAGAGTCGAGTAAACCGTACTAATTGTGGAAAGAGCTTTTCAGCAGCCCTTCGAGGGACTGAAAAGCCACCGTGCGTGCTTGTATCACTCGCCGTCAAAGTTTTGCAGAAGAATTCAGTTGGATGTTTACTCGGCTTTAGTCCAAAATCGGGTATAGGGATAACATCCTTTTCCTATCAAAACAAACACACACATATCCAAAATCGATTTTCACCTTTCTATTACGTAAAACAGTTTTCAGTGGCAAGACTTACAGAATTTACACACTGCAGGCTCATCTGCGCGTAGATCTCATCGGTTTCTTTGTCTGCCTATTAATACGAAGACAGTTAAGACAATGCAATGTCCAACGTAGTATGCAAATTCTGTCGAAATACTTACATGTAGTGTAACATTGTGAACTTGGCACAACAACTGTGGGGGGAGATTCGGATAGTTCGGTATCTGTGTTGTCGCTGACCTGTTAGTGGAAACGGCAACCTAATGCAGATAAATGGAGATATATCAGCTCAATCTGTCTTAACAGAAATATCATTCTTGAATTGGTGTTCAACTAGTGTGTTGCATCAATACGAGAACGTTTTGAATGGATAGAATGTAGTCTATGCATAGCTATCGGTACGGTTCAGTCTTATGGATCTCGGTAAGTAACTACTTCTACTCAAGTTCGTGCAGAAATATCCCTATATAAGTACACAATCTTAACGAGGAGAGTTTCTAAATAGAAGACTCCGAGTAATTAATCGTACAAACCAGCAGTCGCAGTCACGCTAAGAGAAGCTTTGATGAAAATTTCTATAGATGAAGATAACTAGGTAAGGAAAGAACACTGCACTAACTACACAATTAACACAAACAGAAGCTAGTATTCAAAAGACATCATTGCCATACACCTAGTACATTCCTCACAGAACAATGTTATTAACAACGAAGAGACTAACCTGTTCGCTATGGCCTTGAGGGAAATAATATACGAGGCTTCCGACTTGAGGCAGGGTGACCAGTGGACCAGCACAGGCATGCCACAACTCGGAATTTATTGGCTTCTTTAGAACTACACATCAAGAATCATTCATTAAATTCACACTCTTAGTACACATTGCTACTGCTCTCTACATTGAATTCGCTTCAAATTTTTCACAAAAACAACATAACACGTGGTATTGTCATTACTACTATTAAAATAAAGAAAGTGAACTATTACTAACCAGTGTGATCCTGCATTTCTTTCAACAGTTTCATCCCTTCAATTAGATTATTTCCCCCACTATCCATACCTCCTGGTTTCAGCTTTTCTTCAACAGAACCCATTTAATCTCTATCTCTAATTGAATCCCACAGCAATGGAAACAGGCCTCATCTCTTGCAGCAAGCAAAGGAACCAAGAATCAAGCTTCAGAAAGATTGAAAATTACCCAATTACAAAAACAAAGGCAACATACTATGATGGGATAGAAGAAATTGCAGGTACCTTATAAAACTAGTTCAACAAACTGCATGTATGACTAAGTATGTATGTGAGATGAGACCCTTCCAAGTTAAAAGAACTTCAATTCATGAGTAATTTAGTCATGGAGGGACATAGGAAGGAATAAGGCCAAGACAAATATTCAGAGAATCTAAGTAGTATGAGAGGAACCAATCAACGAAGGCATGCCTAAAAATCCAAAACCAAGGAACAAAACACACACTGCAAGAAAGTAATGCTCATAAATCTAAGTGGGGCTTCCTCGTCTCCTCACCCTATCACACAACAACCCATCAACAGCTAAAAGGGAATCCTCTTTCTATTAAAAAAAAGTTTCAAAATACAAACACAAGCACCCCACACATACACAGTATGATTTAGAGGGGTCAGTTTTCTTTGCCATCAAAGCACGCGGATCAAAGCATGAGTGGTTGGGCTATCAAGTATTTCTCTTGATATTCTTTTCTACAAAAATTGACCTTTCAATAGAAAGCATGTTTGAGCTAATAGTAAATTAAAATGAACAAAAACAAAAAAAGGGCCTTCACCTTTCCCTTTCTCAATCAACATAAAACCAAAAAGCTTCAATCTTTTCTCTCCTTTTCACATTAATATTCCATTTCTTTCACTGTTCTCGATCCCCTCGCTACATGTTATTTGAAGGGGCCGTTTGAAAAGTGGTAAAGAGTGTGATTACTCTAATAAGCTGCGCATAAACTTGCTGAAAATAGTTGGTTCTGTTTTGTGAGCTGAGGAAATGAGAAACAGAAATGTGCAGAGAACGAGAGTCGAATATAGACAACCTTTGCTTGCACCCATGAACTACTTCCCATGTACTTGAAAGAATATAAGAATGTAAGAATGTAGGTAGCATCCAAACCAAACCCAAAACCATCATTTTTTTAGTATTTTAGTTTGTCACTTCTAAACTGCAATCAATTTCTTTTCTTTCTTTCCTTTTTCGTTTCAAACAAATCCTCTTATTACAATGGTCCACTTGTGAAAGTAGTTAACAAAGAGTAATTAGCATAATTCTTGCAAAGATTTAATTTTAATATATTGTGATTTATGAAAATAGTTAACAAATAACAAGTTTCAAGTTTGTAACAAACACAGACACTATTCACCTTTTCTGCTCTTCTTTGACTTGATGTGACATATATAGAGTTTAATTTAAGTACTAATTTGTTCATATATGTATGAGTAAATAGTATTATTCCAAACTAAATTATTGCATTAGTGATTAGCCTCTTCAATAGTATAAGTGCCGTACGGATGGATAGGTACGTGCTCATTTATAATTTTTTGTTTTCTCATATTATACTATTATTGGGTGACATGCAATTAGACTTTTAATCTAATTTACTAACTCTATTTCTACGGACAAACATGTAATTTTTTGATATTATACATACATATATAGAGAGGGAGAGAAAATCAATACGTTGCGTATAAATAATTTATGCATAGTTGACGTGTATATAGTATAATTGTATAAATACATTTATTTTTAATATAAATTAAAACCTATAATAAAGAATAAAGAATTATTATAGGTTAGCAAAATGTTCATTTGGCCGGAGTGACATGATATAATTAGTATATAAATATTCAGTTTTCAAGAAAATTTATATTAACTCTCAAATTTATTAATTATAATATAATTTAATCTTTTTTAAAATAAACTAACAAAAAATAAAATAAATAATTAAAATAAATTGTACTATCATCATATCAACTGTAGATACATTAAATAATGTTGGCCACAAAAGATAGAAATTACATATGAGTTAGTGTTCGTTAATAGCCATTAAAAGATAGAAATTACATATTTCTTCTTCACCAAATTAAAAATAAAAAGGATAGAAGATAAACGAGGAGAAATCAGAAAAGGACAAGAGGTAGGCGCATTTTAGCACGAGGATTACGAGGTTTGAGCAAAAAAGGGTATTTTTCTCTCATGTTTGGGCCTATCAAGATTAGACCCTTCTCTATTATTTTGAGGAATATTTTATATTCCAAGAAATAAAAAATATAATTTTATCGAATTTATTTATCCATGAGCTTTCGCGTCAAATTAATTACTGGAGTATTTTTTTCAATTTTTCTTGAAAGTTGGGCATGCGTACAGCTCACGATAGGTTCTACCGCAGCGCACATTAGCATGAACCTCGAAAACTGCTGCTCTCTCTGCCCATTCCCCATTTTACTTAACGAGGAAAGTAAACCACTATTTTTCCAAAGGGAACAAATCAAAATTGCTCACCCAACTGCGTTAATGCGCCCACGAATGATACAATATAATTTGTAGATAAATATTAAATTTTTATTAATTTTTTATTAATTACGACTACAATTTATTAATTATGTATAGTTTAATATTCTCTCTGTTCTGCTATTTATGGCCTACTTTGGTGAAAAAGCTCTCACAGTTTATTAGTGAGACGGAGGTATTATTATTGAATACAAAATAATATAAAAAAATTAGCAAAAAAACAAAAATATAATAACTTGCATGTTGATATCGCAATGACGTGACATTGTCACATTAATCATAAACGTGTTAAGATATGTCTACCGTAGGTATACTTTACACTTACTTTACACTTTGCAATTATGAAATCTTCACATTTCCTACCTGCCCTATTATTTAATAATTTTATTATTATCGTTGCCTTCTTTTTAGAAGTTACTACTAAAGTTAGGTCGGATCGGATGTTTTATCTGACCCGAAAATTTTTAAATTTTAACCATTTCAATTTGAATTAAAATTTTAACAATATATATTTTTCATTTCTTAGAAATCTTGGGTTAAACGCAGCCATGTGTTTCCAAACTCGATTTCTTAGATTTGGTTGGGGAGTGAACAACTATCATTAGTTTGTATTAAATCAATAAATGATGAAATTATAAATTAAAGTACCAAATTCTATTACATGTAATCTACAAATTTTATAGGATGGCTTATTTTTACCCTGTTTATGAGTTTTATGATATATGCTTATAAAATATATCAAGTATCAACCAATTATTGAATCATGATATTATATATGATTGGGAACATATACTTTTACTTAATTTATGAACAATTTGATGCAAAATTATTTGTATGCTAGCTGGATTTATTTTAATCTAAAAGCTATAATGGTATAGTTAAATAAAGTTTAATTGTATCGTATTAATTAAGATGTATGCTGATTTATGTAAAAGTTAGAGGTGTGGTTAAATTAGTGTGTTAATTATACAAACTAATCAAAAAGATTGTGAAAGACAAATATTAGTTACAAATATAAAACTATTTAAATTCTAGTCATTTTGATTGTGAATTATCATGAATACTCTTATACTTAAATTTAATTATATGAATAATGTTCATTCATACTATTCAAATGCACGTACAATTTAATAAAATTAAGTATCACGTATGAATGAGACGATTCGATAAAATTCATACTATTTTAGGGGTGAGCAAACCCGAATCCAAAACTGTCAACCGAACCGAACCGATCCAATAAGGGCTTATCGGATTGGATACAAACATGTTTTGGATCGGATCGGTTGAGAAATTTGAAATCCAATAACTATTGGATTGGATTTGGGTTTGCTCTATTGGATTGGATTTCACCCGACCCGATCCAATAAGAATATTAATAATTTAAATTATATTTTATATAATTAAATCTAATATATAAAATATATTTTATATTTATTAATTTGTGTTTAAAATCTAATTTCTAAACCTAACCTAATTACTCAACACTTACGCCGCAATGCGTCAAACCTCAAACCCGCACCCATTGACTTGTTTCATGTTGGATTTTATCGTTTCATTTTGGTGATTAGTGATTGTTGTTGGATATTATCGAAATGCTTAATTTTTCGTTGTTTTAGGCATGTTATAACTTAAAACGGGTTTGAAATTCACATTTTAGGGATAAACAGTTATTGGATCGGTTTGACCCGAAAACCGATCCAAAACTAATATTTTTATTGGATCGGATTGAATTTTTTTTTTATTGGATCCTTATTGGTTTGAGTCTATTGGATCGGATTGGACCCGATCCGATCCAATACTCAACCCTATACTATTTATACTCAGAAATGTAGAATATTATATTCGATTAGCTTGTAATCTAATAGTCTATCACTTTCTTACCCATTTTTATCCATCCATGAATTTATTATCCGATTTAATCTTTCTATTTTTGATAAATAGACTCTCTACGAATTACAATACTAAATTAGATTATAAAATCAGGTTAACGTTACCACATCCAATAATTATAGCAAAATTATCTCCGACATAAATAGAGCATGATAAATTATTTAATTTAATAGTTTATTTATCCTAAAAATTGTTGGTGTGAATCTTAAGTAACTAAAAAGAAAAAAAAGAAAACGAAAAAAAAGGTAGACATTCATGTTGACGCACATTATTTAACCAACAATTTTATCACAATTATTGAACCATATAATTGTAAGAACATCAACGCTAACTTTTGCGATCTATATACATGACATATATGAACTGCAGTATGCAGTAGTTATGCAATTTGATAAATATTATTCCTTCTATAGTGTTAAAATCGACATAAGAAATTCGATATGAAAACTACAAAATTAAAGTATCATGTTAAAAAAAAATAGTAGTTTAAAATTATAACAATTTTCTTTTAGAAAACTCACAATTTTTAATGAGACGGTCTGAAAATAAAATTTGATTATTTTTAGCGAGAGGGATGAATTAATTTCCAACCTATGTTTTTTGTATTTATAGTATTATAATTATATGCTTTTTGTCCTTCACTTTTTAGGATCTATTAATTTTTGGTAACATATTATGGAAAATGCTCAACCGGTCGCAACGGGTATGATTAATACACATGCGAATGATGTCATATATTTTGTACTCCTTTCGTCCCGCTAAATGCGGCCACAAAGGATACGCCACGGAAATTAAGAAAGTAAAATGTGATGTTTTAAAAAATTAGAAAAAATTATTTTAAAAATAAAACCTTTTCACTTTCTATAACTTTTAATAGGACGATTCAATAAGGAAGTATGACAACATTTAATGTGACGAAGAAAGTATATAAAATTTATTAATTATGGCTTTACGAATCAATATTCATTAATTATTATATGTTTTAATATTATTCAATAAAAATAACAAAAAACAAAAATTAGGTTAACTAGTTATATGCTGATATAACATTTACATATCAAATTATTATACTCCCTTTGTCCCGCAGAGTGTTTAATACTTTGACATGACACGAGTTTTAAGAAAACAAGTTGACTTTGTGTAGAGTGTGTAAGGAGTATAATGAGTAGAGTATTAAAGGAGTGTAGTGTGTGAAAATGTGTGTAGAAAATAGAGTTAGTGGAGTTTGGGTCCTACATGATTTATAATTTTTAATTAAATTATGTGTAAAAAAAAATTATTATAAATAGAAAGTTTTATTGTTAAACACTTTGGTGGATGATCCAAAAAGAAAATTTGTTAAACAATTTCGTGGAGGAGTACGACAATACATGGGTGAACCATAGGTGGAATTTGGTAGGCGAAGTACAAACCTCCTCTGCCACAGAGGGCAAATACTTTTGTGTCACAAGGTACAACACCATAAAAGCCGTGCACTGCATTACGTTAACTGCAATTATCCGCGGTGCCACATCCCAGTGTGCGCGTGCATCTATGGGGATCACCAACTCAATCCTACGGTCAGGATCCGCCGCAAATTACGAGGATGTTGGAACTTAAACTCGCCGCAATTGCAGCGGATAAATCCCCTATATTTCGCTGATGCTCGGATTGCCCCCATTTGCTAATTTCCAACACCGTTGACTGGAGCCCACGTGTCGCGCATGCATTGGCTGTAATGGATCCAATGCCCTCCATTTTTACTCTTTAATCCTTTTAATCCACTCCTTCCAACAAATTTCTTACTATGATTGGACTATTTTGATATCTTAATTTATTTATAAATTTGTTAATGGAATTTTCTTATAAATGGATTCATCCATTATATATATATAATTTAATCAAATCAAATAATTATGACAGTTAACATCATGGTATAAAAAGAGAGAACATTTCATCACAAAATTATTTTTTCAATCATTGGTTATATACAGTCACATTTTTTTAAAGCAACAATGATCATCGTCTCATGCATCTAAAAACCAAAAAATAAATAAATAATACTCCCTCTGTACTAGTTCGGCATACTTTCCTTGTTGGACGTCCCACTAATAATAGCACATTTTAAAAATAGAAAAAATTATTTTTTTAAAAAGATGTGTACTCTACCATATTTATCACTCTTACACTATTTTATACTCCCTCTGTCCCACTAAATTAGACCCATTTGTATTAAAATAATACACTCATCTACTTTTCAAATGAGTCTAATTTAGTGGGACGAAGGGAGTACATCTTTCTTAATAACCGTGCCAAAAAAAAGCTTCAAACTTAATAGGACGGAGGGAATACTACTACTAACCTATGTCCAATGTACATTCTGATTTTGGACAAATTTAGTAGCAAAATAGTACAATTTCACAAAGTTTATATTGCAATTATATAATTAATTAAAAAAATCATTTACAAAATACTACCCTGTATTTAGTTGGAGTGACAACATTTTATCCTCATATAACCTATAAAGCTAGAGAAGAAAACAAGCAATAAAATATGAATTGATGAATCACAATTCCCCATCAAATAAAGGCTCATCATAATTTGGAGCTATTAATTGTCTTGAGTAAAAGGACTAATTAAGTAGTGACTAATTATGTCATCAAATCTAAAGGTACCAATAAAATGGCACATATTATATTATTATTGTTGTGGTCAAAAAATAACCTAATTATGTTTATGGTTGAAATAACCTAAAGGTACCAAATCATCATTGTAAGATTGTGCTTTTGTTGGCCTACATCCATTTTAATTTTAATATTCATAATTATTGCAAAAAGTATAACTAAATAATTGAAATTAGTGGTGAGATTAATCATGGATTAGGTTTTGTGTGAGTAAAAGATTAGTAACCATTAAAAGCAATCAAATAAATGGAGCATGTTTTGAACCCCATTGACTATGACATGGAAATTAAATTAACTTATCATTTTATTTGCACCTTTTAGTCTTGACTTGCAAATTTTCAATTACAAATAAGTATTAGTCTTTTCACGTTTAACTATGGTTGGACTTGCAATAAATGATATAATTATAAACTAGTTGCAAAAAATTAAATAATTTATTAATTAAATCATTTAAAATACAAATAGGGTAAAACTTATAAAAAAAATAAATCACCTAATTCAAATCACATTTCAGGGCTAGGAGGTTGTGTGGGTTCTACTAACCTTTTTTCTTGTAAGATCATTAATTATATTTATAAATGCATTATTTTGATTCTTTTAAGGTGTTCGCTTGTCACATGAGTCTGAATCTCATGCATATTTCTATATGTCAAATAGGGTATAAATATTTTCATATACCAAACGCTCGCTAATGAGTATCGTATCTTCAAAATTATAACCCTCTAATAACATATAAGTTGTTAATACGTTTTTTTCGAAAGCAAGTTCGCCGCCAACTGTAGAAGCACCATATGCTAAACTTGATAAATCCGTCGATATTATTTCTTGGATTATATTTATGATCCACCAAATACATACAATTAATAGCAAAAAATTAAATTATATTTAAACTACATTCAAAATACAATATATCTTTAAATTAATTTTTGAGACATGTCGAGTCAAATTGAATGACAATTTTATTGACAAAATGATCATATATACATATCTTATAAGAATAAAACTTCATATGTCCATCAAATAACACTTAATTAAAAGTATGAACATATTTAGATCAAACTGTAATTCTTAATGAACAAAGATAATATTTCTTGAATTTTAAACTTCAAATTAAAAATATATAGTTGCTAATAAGATTTTTTTCCTCTTTCCATATCTATAGTTATACTTAAGATGACCTTTGATGAAAAAGCTAATGATTAAGATTATGATACTTTCATAATACTTGTAATAATGAGAATTGATAAATTAAGGTGTAAAAGGAAAAAAGAAAAGTATAAGGGGAAAAGGAAAGAAGTGGGGCCCTATTAAGCAAGCATGATAATAATAGAAAGTGAAAGAAGCAAAATAGGCGTGGCGAAAGAGGGGAACATTATAACAGAGTTCAATGTTGGGATGTGAGGAGACATTTTCTTCCATCTTATGTAATAAAACTCCTTATTGTCTTTTTTTTGTCCGATATTTTTGGCTTTTCTTTATATAAACTTTTTGAAAATTTACCACTCTCCCACTATCAAATCTATATTCATATTAATATGTCATCGATGATGATGATAAACGTGGCATTTGTATATAAATATTTCAAAGCTTTAATAACAACAAATAGTTCAAGCAAATCCGATTTAATTGATTTGGGAAAATTCCTTTAGAATTATGTTTTCTTGCTGCTATCATATGTCATAAATTATTTCCACCTAATGAATTTTACTTTACTATACTTTATGGGGTGTTAGGTTTTTTAGCCACTTAATTGACATTTAACCACTTTTACAAAGAAAGAGAGATTGAAGTACATCTATTGGAAATAAAATTACAATAGACACTTTTTTCTTTTACCTTTTATCTTGTAAAAAAAAATAAAGAAAAGGGAAGACATAAAAAGTGGTTTCCTCATAAGCCCATTAAGTGAAATTTAGCATAAAAAGCCCAATAGAAAGCCCAACATTGAGGCCCAATTTCTGAATTGGTAGCAATTTTGAATATTTCGATGGGGTTTTACGTTGTGCCAAAACCCTAAACCCCATCGAGCACCAATTCAACGCAATTTCCTCCAACGAGCTCGCGATTCTCACTGGTGTTCGATTTAATGGCGGGATTGGAAGAGTGCGAGGCGAATTTGGTGGTGTATCTTCACCCATCTAAGGCAAAATGCGCCGGAGACGCTATTCTCAGTGAGCTCAGCTCGCTGCTCTTTACGTAAGTTTCACAACGGTTTTACTTGTACAAATTGCAATTCTCATATTTGGTGTTTTATTCTCTGGAAGTTTGAGTTTTTTTTTTCCTTTCCTTTTCTGTAGGTATAATGAGGCTTTTGGTGGAGTTGTATTGGCATATGATCCTAACATACGTTTTAATTTAGCAAAGATTTTGCCCGGAATTCATCCGTGCTTTGGCGTGCAATTGAAGGCTAAGTTGTTGCTTTTCAATCCGAAGCCAGACATGGTTTTAGGTAACCTACATAATTGTGGTCGATCGAAGTTGAATCAATTTCGGGTAGAGTTTAAAGTAATGTTATGGAGCAAGATAGAAGCATATGTTTAAGAGATGAATTTCGTTGATTTGTGACCTTCTCTTTTCTCTCTTTGCAGAGGGGGAGGTAGTTAAACTTACTCCTCAATCGATTAATGTTGTGGTTCTCGGGTTCTCTTCCGCTGTAATCGAAGATGATGGCATTCGTGATGAGTTCAAGTATAAATTTGTAAGTGTTTCGGTCATAAAAAGATGGGGCATTAGCAATGTTGTGTTTGAAGACGCTTAAGAAGGCATGGTGTATAACCATTCTACTGCAGAAAGGTGGAGAGGAAGTTTACGTTAGTCGAACACACAAGAAACATATGATAAAAGTTGGCACCATTCTACGCTTTTCTGTGAAAAGGTGAATTGCAGACCCTTCATTATCGGATTTGGATTCTGCTGCTTTCCCCTACATTTGACCCCTAGAATTTTATTTATAAAAGTTATTGGTTTCTATGCACTGATATAGATTTATGGAGGGAGCTTTAGTTTCTGAATATGTCATCATAAGTTTGTTTAAGGAGTTCTTTTGATATTGTTGAATTCATGTCTGCCTTTTTTCTGCAGCTTTAAAGAAGAGATCCTTCATATGTCAGGATCTCTGCTTGCTCCCCATACAGGATGTGCTCGATGGTTGGATAAAAACTTGGATGAATGGTCTCGAGCTGATAGGTTCATCTGCACATTTCACTAATAAAAGTTAATTGGGAGTACTTTATCTTTTATTTCTTACGTCCATCTTTATTCTTGAAATGATGTTGCAGTACTGCTTCAAAAAGGAACACAACGGATAGGAAACCAGAGAATGATGGATTGATTATTGATTGGGAAAGGGAAACATATCTGAAAAATGATGAGCAGATTGAGAAATCAAAAAGAAGGAGAAGATAACACATGATAAATCTAATAAAAAATATAGACATGACGACGTAAGTAAAATTTATTCGGGGATATTGTTAGTGAGCCTTGTTATTTTTCCTGTCCTGTGCAGCTCCCTATGCACTTATTCTCTGTACAATAATTAGCTTTATTATCTCTTTTCTCCTTTCTCATGTGATATGCAGTTAGAACAATGCTTCCATAATCTTAAACTCTAAACCCTCGACTTTATGCATTCAATGGGATTTTTTCAGTTGATTGCGTAATTTAAATTCGCAGCTTCACTGCTTCAAAGAATGCTGCAATTGTGATATTTTTACCATTCGTATAGACTCAACATACTGTCAAAAATAATACTACAAAGCATGAAATGATTATCTACATTCTCTTCTTTTAGTAGAAGCAAAATTTGTATCTTACACTTGTCAATAAGAAATTTAATAAATTCTGAACATTTACAGATTTATATCCTTGTCGCTACAATCTTCGGGGGTTCTTTTGCGTGCTTAGCTTAATGAGAGAATCCTGTCGGAGATGGAAATGTTTCATAAGCACGCTCTGAATATTCTGTGGAACCAATTTTGCAGCTCCGGTACGACTACTTGCTTTATGCTTTTGCTGAACAATCTATTTCAAACCCAGCTGTGTTTTGGGGCCACTACATGGAGTAGATTTAGCAGTTTGTTGTTCATAGGGAATTAATTTGTGATGCTATATGGCATGCATATTGCACAAAATCTTTGATCATTAGGTGATCCAAGGGTGTACTGTATGGGACAGATGTCAAGAATCAATAGTGTTTTACTATAGAACAATTTTGAATGATTAGATTTTCATATGCTATAAGGGAATCAGATGCAGGAAAATCTTGTTATTTATTCAATTACAGCGATAGCCATGATTTGGTCTTATGCCCTTATGATTGGAATGCCATGTTTTATTTGAATTAATATTCTTTTTACATTTGAAAATTTATGACAGGTGAACCACAAATCTGTAGTAGGATAATGGTTCTTGCTCAACTTAGGTATGTCAGCCTCATCGTTAGAAACTCCATAAATTCATATTCCCTTTTAGGGCTGTCCTATAATATCCAAATAAATTATTCTGAGTGTTTGAAAATTAGTGTTGATTGTGCATTATGGACTGAGTTGTAGAAGTGACTTGACTTTCAAATAATGCAGCCTAAAAATAAAATAGACGATAATGAGTTTTGAAAATTTTGAAATTATTCCTTCTCTCCTCTATGAGTTGGGAATTCATAAAGATGTATTTGCTTGTTATCATTTTTAATAAAGGGATTGTATATGATTGTAAAATTTATCAGTTAAAAGTAAAGATCACATTTTTTAATGATAAAGCAGTGATCACTTTTCAAATTTAATCCATTGTTAATGTTAGAAACTTCTAGGTGTATCGACTTTAAATAATAAATCTCTATTGATTTTGGACGGGTCACACTAGCAAACTAGTTAGTGTGTGAGTGAGAAAGAGAGATGTTATCTCTCTTCATCCTGTTTAAACCAGTCGTAAGGGATTTGACACGGATTTAGTATTTTAAAGGTAATTTTTTTTTGAAAAAATGATTATTTTTAATGAGATGATCTAATAAAGAAACGTGATCACTTTTAGTGAGAATTAGGTAATATGTATATATAAGTTAAATGGTAGGTAAATAATGCTGCCTAGTTCCATCTTCCTCCCATGTGCATGTTGGTATTTAAAAATGAGAATAATAGAGAAATAGTCTTGGAAGTATTTGCCTTGTAATAAGGACCCCTAACATTAACATGCCTTCTCTTCTTCCTATTATATATTCAATTCATACTTTCCTCATATCTTTCTTATTTCATAGGATATATTTATTTATTTATTGTTTACTATTTATATTCTGAAAAGTGTGCGCAGTAGTTTCGTTCGAATATTGGTTTGGTTTACCATAACTAATTATATTATTATATTATATAGTCTTCACCTACTTTAAATATCTCCTCTCAAACCGGATTCTTGAGAGTATCCTCCTTGATGTGATTGAAGCATCTTTAGATTTCTTTCTTCGTCTTGTCTTTGATTGCAGTCCTACACACCATGAAAATTTCATCTTTTGCTTGCAGTATACATAGGGAGAGTGTCGTTACGACCTCTTATACTCGGACGAATTTCACCTCGTGCATTACTGTTAGATTCGGGTTCAAATCCATAATGAAATGTGAAGAATGAACACTCTAATCAAATTTGTTGGAAGTGTAGGAATATTTACAGGCTGAGAGGACTGAGCATATCATCATTCCTCCCATCTGCAAGGGCAAACTTTTAAATTTGAATGTGATAATATCTCAGACAATAAATATTTGTTGAAATCCTCTCCACTAATAGGGTGACATGTGGAATGATCTCGCTGACTGTTATAGAAAGAATTATTTGATTGTCTTTCTCTGGTGAAGAGGCGAAATAGAATCTAACTTGAATTCAGAACCGCTATTCGAAATCTTAGTTTTATTTGACACATGTCCCGCAACGTTTGTAGCATGAATTTTTTATCACCTAATGTTCACTTGATATTTATCCAATCACATTGCCTATGATTTATTATACATGCAACATATCATAATTGATATTTATTAAAAGAAATTTGAAGTAAAAAAACCATTGTAAATTCTAAAATGACAAAAAAATTATAATACTCCAATGTTTTATAGGATTTACAATGTGTTAAAATAAATTAGGCCCCCTTTCCCACCTCTCTTCTAATGGCTATGAAGTTGGATAATTTAATGATAATAGTTTAAATAATTATTTTAACAACCAATATATAGTAGAAAATAAAAGATGCACGATTAGAAACTATGTACTATGTAAGTAGCTCTGCAAATGGATTTCTCTATTTCATTAGTTCAAATAATGGTAGAATACAATCATTAAAAGTTTAGGTAAGGTTATTTCAATCATTAGTTTCAAGTAGAGACAATCATTAATATATCATAATCTATTCTATGCAAGAAAAGAACTACCCTAATCATCATTAAGAAGTCAACTTCACATCACCCATAATCAACTCTTCATATTGCTCATAAGATGTATGATCATTTAGAAATACATTTTCATTTATGCTCGAGTTTAGCTTGTTTAAAAATTTGTGAGGTCAACCTTAACTTAAGTTTGATTCAAGCTTTCTCTTTTGGACTCAAGCTCGGCTTAGCATGTCAAGCAAGATTCATCAACATTGTACTTGTTTTCCATGTCGAAATCAACTTGTTTGTTGTTTTATGTAAAAGTTACACTTAAAACTCTACTTGTAATAAATATGTTGAAGTGTTTGAGTCCCAACTCATTCAAAAAAGTTTGGTATACCTTGTTCATTTATAAACTTGCAAACTTAATTATCAAAGCTCGACTCGTTAATAATTTAGTGTCGAGTCATGGTATCGTGCAAAAAATTAACAATCGCCCAAAATAGATGACAACAAGCTAGCCATGTTTGCAAAACACAATGCCATATATTAAAACAACTTAGCACTCTAACCTTGTTGATATTATATAATAAAACCCATTTCATACAAGTAATGCAACTATTCAAGTAGTGTCTCTAAATTAATACTATCATATACTATACCAAGGAATTGAACTAGTAGTAGTTCACACACCATAGCAAGCAAGTGTGTATATAGCTCACCAAATAAATAAATAAATATAATCAAATATATTACAAAACAAAACAAAAATGGTAGGAAAATAATTAGGAATCTTAATTTGGTAAGTAAGTAATTAATTAATAATTGTGATTATACCCACCGCCATGGTCGGAAAAGCTGGAACAACTTGGCTTTTCGTTCACTTTTCTACCTTTTCTATATAATCTTTACATAATAATTAGTTTTATTTATCACATACTTTTTGTTTTTACATTCAAGTTCGTTGCTAATATTTTTATTTAGGTACATTATATTAGTATTTATTAATTTACACCTCCAATATTTAAATATTGTACGTACTTTTTGCACCTCTTTCTGTACTGTCTTCGACTTTTTGTGGAATTGTTATTGCAACACTTAACCACCATTCAAAAACAATGAATTAATTAGCTGCCAATTTCAGTTTTTTTTTTCAGATATAAATCTTAGTTTTCAGTAAGTGATAATTTTGGTTTTATATATATATATATATATATATATATATATATATATAATGGTCTGGCACTTTTTCCACTAATCCATAATTAATTTCGATCACCCCTTAATTAGAATCTTAATTAGGCTGGTGATTTTTGTTTCATGACACACGTATACTTCTCCCTTCAAACATAAATCCTAGTTTTATTACAATTATAAAGCTACCAAACAAAACACATTTGCTGGCTTTA
The DNA here is from genome assembly GCA_026898415.1 of Leonotis leonurus. Taxonomy (NCBI): domain Eukaryota; kingdom Viridiplantae; phylum Streptophyta; class Magnoliopsida; order Lamiales; family Lamiaceae; genus Leonotis; species Leonotis leonurus. The sequence continues at coordinate 1,297,764 of JAPKLX010000037.1, read as the reverse complement.
TTTCTTTTTATCATCTTGAATTCACTTTTGTTTTAATATTAATCACTTTTTTTAATATTAAGATACAACTATTCAAAAAGAACCTCAATTCTATATGTTTCATTTCTGTTGGTCCCGAAACGAGTTTAACTGAGTGTAAAAGGGGGGGGATACACCAGTCAATTTTTGTCAATTAAAACTTTTGTGCT